>JAUELD010045714.1:0-10945 GCA_031471615.1 Aglantha digitale
GAGCAGCTAAAATGTTTTTAACTAAATTATCTGTTTCTATTTCCTGCTATTTAAATTTTGTTGTTAAATTTTACTGTTTATACACTTTTGAATGTACTTTTAAAAAGGCTAATCTTCATAGCCAGTGAAATCTAAAGCTAGTATATTTATATCTTAGCTTTCTGTATTGTCATATAGTTCATAATTTCCCCCAAATTTGCAATTTTTGTGTTCGTTGATAGTCGTTTCTCAACTAACCATTGCTTCAATTAATAACAAGTTTGATTTTTCTATAGACAAAATCTATAAGAGTAATTATAACAAAAGGAAAGAACTTAAGCTCTGTTATAAAGTGATAATTTGGTTTTGCACTCAATCTTGCACCGATATGAACTTTTTTTAAAAAGCATAAGTTTTATGATTTCAAAAACAGTTTATTATTTCTATTGCAATTATTATAACTCCTATCAATTTTATATTTTATTTAAATCCTTGCGTGGAATATCAAAGAAAATATCTCTAAAAAAAAGAAATTTAAAACCACTATTTCTACTAATAAAGTTTATTTACGATGAAGGTAGTGAATTCGGGAATGCCATCACTTCCCCTATCTGATGTTTCTGCAATAGAAGTCGTGGACTAAATTTTTTGTTTAAGGTTTTTGTAAAGTTTTTTTTTTACCTATAGTTAACTATCATAACCTAAAAAAAGGAATTTTTAAAAGAAGGAATAAAATTGCCAACCTTTATGATTCTATTTATTCATTTAATTGCTTAAAAAAATGGCGTGTTGAAAATTTAAGCAAAAAACATAATTACAGAAAAATATTTAAGTATTGACGAGAACTTTACATGGCTAAAATTTAAAGATAATAGTTTTAATTCGACAAAACTATTAGCAGTTAAGATAATCAAAATTTTAATCAAAAATGTGCACTGTATATTGCAAAAATTATTAAAATAGATTCATATATAAATGCGATTTCTAGCTTTACTTATCTTTATGTAACTCGTTCACAGTATAATGTTCTTAGTACCTATATTAACACCATATATTGACCGCTACTGAAAGATCGAAGGCTAGCCTACGTACACGTAGACTAAAGAATGCATGTTTTCGTTGATTATTTTAACCTTATAAAGATATACTCGTAAAGCTCTTTTGTATAAAATTATATCTCAAAAAATCTGATGAGTTTTTAAGTGATATTTGGTTGATATTTCTTTTATGTTTGCTAACTTCATTAAAATAATCAAAAGAGCAGTTGCAACACGCCTAGTACAAAATTAAAAATTCCCTAAAACTTCCTTGGTTAAAATAAAGTTGATGTAAACGCTTACGTTATAATTTTTTTTAGTCTACTACTACTTTTAGCTTAACACATTGGATAACGCGATTTTTGATTAACCAATTGAGTGTACTGTATATATACTTGTATCTTTGTAAACCCTTTTAACAGTTTTGTAGGGTTCGATCAAGAATTTTTTTTTTTTTTTATCTATTTCTCGTTTCTTGGGGTTGTAGCTGTAGCCAGTTATACATTAAAACTTCAATATTTCTATCAAAGTTTTCATTCTTTTAGGCAACAATTAAATGAAGATACTGATTACCCTTAAACTGAATCGATGAAAAATGAATAATAAATAGAGTATACTGGAAACAACTATCAACATGCTCAGTTTCTTTTAAAAAGAATGTAAAAGGCTTAACACTTAAATCTGAACTTAGTTACTGAGACAACTATACAAAAAGCAACATAAATTGGAGCTTAGTGGATTTGCACAATATCTAGTAAACAAAACAGTTAACACTTTTCTCTTGCATCCGTGTCACAACTTATACACAAATTAGAGATCCTAGTTTATAGATTGAACTACTTCAAGTTTTCGGTCATGCATAGAAAATAAAGTCACATTGTTTTAGTTGTTTTAATTGTTAATTGTTTTAAAGTAATTAATAAATAGGATTATTAAGATTAAAAATTATTAACTCTTTCTTAAATTTTAATAATTGCAATCATCAATTCACGCTACCTTGAACTTTTTAAAGATTTCTCAATTTTTTTCTAAAGGTATGAGATTTGTTGAATGCAGCAGCAAAACGCGCATGTGGCCAATGAAGTGCCTTGTCTTACCAACAAGCATAAAAAAAGTATATTAGATGAGTAGAAAAGAGATAAACCTCAAGTTTAAAACATATCTTTGCATGTATCATTTAAAGGCATTGTCTTTTTTTTAATTGATGACAAGAAAATGAAATTTACTTGTTAAGTTTTACTACAAGCTTTATGAAAGTTCTTGGTAGGCTCCTAAGGCGAGTTTTACATACCGTTTTGCATCAATTTTTTTATCTTAGTAAAATCGCTAAGATATACATACAACACAGCCGTACATGAGTTTTGCCTTTTATTTACTCATCTAGTATACTTTTTATCCTTGTTGTTATGACAATTTGATTTGTCGTAACTACTTTTACATTACCCAGCAGAGCTGATAGATAAAGCCTCGCATTTATATTTCTACATGTTTTGTATATTTTCTACCTAAATTTGGGTTATCAAGTATCGCAATAAATAAATTTAACAAGAAAGTTTAGTAATGGTTCACCACAGCAATTTTTTATAATCTAATATATAGCTTAGAATGTTTAAGTTCCATAACAGCATGTTCAATCTTGTAAATACAGCATATAGTTTCTTTGTAAATATAAGTTTAACTAATTAGAAAACAAGAATTGAATTCAGATAATAAAAAGCGTAGCGTTTAGTAGTATTTGCACGCAAATGTAGAATAGCACAGAAACAGACCGACAAAACAGATTTATAAAAAGGACATTAATTATTCAAACTTGTAAGTAAAAATCGAATAGAATACATTGTAAGCTAAAAGAATTTAAGTAAGAAAGTCCTAATTAGATATCTATATATTATAATCTACTCTAATTATATGGTTATACATATTTAGCTACAAATTTATATTAAATTATTAATTGTTCATGTAACAAACATACGTTTTCAATTGTCACCTTTTTATTAAAGGGAGGAAAAAAATAAGAAACATCTTGTGCATGCGCTTAGCTGTCATTGTTCAAACAACACAAATTACCATTTACCATTTAAATTGGCAATTAATAAACATCCGCTTAAAAAGGTTAACATTCACATGTACGACAACCTTTGCTATCAAGTACGTTTCCATTAGGACAGTAAATTTGGCATAAAGGTCCGCACCTTACTAAAAGAAAACAAAGTTTATGGTTCAATATACTTTCAACAGACAGATATCAATAGAAAACTTATTTGAAAAATAATGATTGTAAGCTTTAAAAAATGTTTGAAATATGTAATGTATTTAAAAACAAGTAGACCAAAACTTTTCAAATGGTTTCCTTGATTAACATTATACTTCTTTTTCAGGAAATTCAATGAAATCGAAAACTATAATTACAAAAGTCACAAAAAGTGAGGAATTAATAATATACGTACTGCATTTTTTCCCGAAGCATTTCAAACCTTTATCGCATTTACAATGTTTATCGCAGGGTCCTCCGCACTTTTCATGTAGCAATTTAGCACATACGTCACAATGTCCGCATGCATCTTTTACCATGCCACCTAAAATAGAAGAAACAGCAGTTACCTTGTAAATTTTGTTCGTCCATTCAACGTAAGATTATTTAGTCAATTTACTCAATATATCTCTAATTTGAATTATAACAAATTTACTTACAATCAAGTTTTGTGTTGCTGTAACTCCACAGACTCCATAAAAATCAAACATTAAGGCGGGGTTTTGTTTATGGACCGTAATCATTTGAACCTGAATATGTAAGTTGTTTATTTGGGCTTTTTGTAATTTCTATTGAGATGATTTTCTTTGACAAACTAGATTATTAGATTTTTTTAAAAATACTTTCTCTAAAACATGTAGGATATTTTTCGTTCATTTTTTTAATTTGAAGATTTTATCAATCATTTCTGTTTTTGAACTGCAACGATTGTACAATAGACCTCTTGAACCTGAGAACCTGAGTTTTAAGAGACTCTGGTTTAAAACTCCGTTGGAACTTTCAAATTATATAATCAAAATAATAATAATTCTGTTTTTGATTCACTCATAGAAAGTTTATCGGCTCTAAGCCAGTCTAAAAGTGTTTTAATAGTATTTTGCAGGGTAACAAAGTCTTTATTGTTTTTACACAGAATATTGGTATAGTCAGCAAAGAGAAATACTGAACCAGTTTTTAACGCAAAAATAAAATCGTTTAAAATAATAAGGAAAAATAGAGGACCTAAAGTTGATCCCTGAGGAACTCTGTAAGAAATATTTTTGAGACCTGATTGACATCCATTATAATTACATATTGTTTTCTATCACTTAAGACAGATTTGATTAAGTCGTTGCATTGACCTCTTACACCATAATACGATAACTTAGAAGTTAAAATGTTGTGATCAACGGTGTCGAAGGCCTTTTGTAGATCTATAAAAATCCCACATGCAATATTTCCTTTATCCAATTCAGTTTTTATTGATTTAATAAAGGAAATTAATGCATGACTTGTAGAGTGTTCTGCACGGAAACCAAATGGCTTATTGTGCTTTTGAAGAAAATCATAAATTCTCGTCTAAATGCACTTTTCCAAAATTTTACTGAAAACTGACAATAGCGATATTGGTCTATAATTACTGTAATTCAAAATATCCCATTTCATGAAGACAGGTTATACTTTAGCTAAGTTTAAAATAGAAGGAAATCTTCCGTCGGTTACACTTTAATATTTTGATAGGAATACTGCAATTAGCTCAATTGATACAATTTACTTGTATAATACAATAATACTTGACAATTTCAGAAGCGTCAGTATTCTGAAGATAAATCGAGTCTTTAACATTTAAATGATTTAAATATGAAAATTATGTGTTACTATTTTAGGCCCCGTTGAAACAAAAAAATTATTAAATATATCTACAATATCATTTAAATTAGTTGTGTGTTTACCATTTAGGCGGATTTTTATTCAATTTATTATTACTTATCAAAGATTTAATACCACCCCAAGTCTTATAAATACTGTTAACATGTTTTTAAAAACAGTTTTTGTAATAGCAAAGCTTCGAGATGTGTATCATGTTTTGAATTTTGTTCCTATATATTTCATACTCGGAGTGTATTTTTGATTTTTTGTCATTTATTTTTTGAACAATTTATCACGCACTTTCATTTCATTTAAAATTTCTTTAGTGATACAGGGTTTTATTTAAACAAATCTCATTTTTAGTTTTTGTTCTAAAGAGAGCATGTTCATCCCGTAAAAATATATTGGAGTAGAAGAAATTTTTAAAGCTATCGTCTATCGTCAAATGAAATTTTCAGTGAAGACATTAATAGGCGAACTAGGGTGACGATAAATACATCCGCATAAAATATTGCCTAACTTTGGAATTATAATTTCTAGAAAAACTGATTCACAAATATATGGAAGTTCAATTTCTAGATCAGTACTTGTTTTGTAAGGTTATGAGTTTGAAATATATATACCTGCCCCGCCGTAAGAAGTAAGTCTTGGTGAGTATATAAATTGATAACCCGCTAAGCTTCTGAAAGGAAGACCTTTGCCATTAATTTTATGTTCAGTTACACCTATTATATTAATTTTCGTCTTCAGAAGTGCTAAAAAATTATTTAAAATCTCAAGGTATTTATTAAGAGAGTTTCGTTTAACACTAGTTCCTAAAATATGAGAGCATAGTGTAAAGTATAAACAATAGTATGAACAAAGTATTTATAGCATAAACAAAGTTTAAAAACGACCTATTTAGAAAACTGATAATTTGTGAAATGTTCACTCAATATATCAAAATTTTCACTATGTCATATTTGGACTACTGTCATATTTGCAAATTTTTGGAAAACCGTTTATTATTCAAACATATTTTACCATGTGTTCTCTCTTAGACTGGCGACATTTTAACCCAAGGCTTCTGTAGTGGGGACATAGATTTTCTCCAAAATATAAATTCAAACCTCTAGCAAAACCAAGATTACCATTGAAAATTTCAGGTATCCCCGAAATTTCAATGTTATTTCTACGAATATATTGCACTGAGTCATAAACAACTTCCTCGACCTGTTTTAAACCATTTTTCGTCACTTGGCTATCGTTGATTATTATTTTGATTTGTTTGTTTTCGATAGTTATGGCATCCAGCCGATCTTTAATTTCTTTCATTTCATCTAACATCTCTTTCATGAAAGAACAAACCAATCCTTTGTTTTAAATCCATTGCTTCTTTGACTTGAAGTAAAACATCCAAAAGATCAGGCTTTTTTAGTTGTCTTATGGTATCAATGGTCATATTTAATAAATCCATTGTAATAAATCTAATTATCTAGTGTAAACTAATCTTTTAAAAATTTGATTACATCGATTAAAAAACACGTCTGCACGCTTTATAAAGCTATAAAGCGATAAATGCATCCAAGCATAAAAATATTTAAACAAACCTACAAAAAGAAAAACAATAAAACGTGTTACTGCATGAAAAAGGAACTTTGCCCGATGAAGAACAACTGCTGCTCAGCATTTAATATTAAATACCAAGCCACAATCACTTTATGACTATAAAACCACAACGAAAATGTAAAGAATGGACTTCGTGAAACAACTTTTACAAAACTCTTCATACAAAACCAGTACATATTTATCACTTTAATTTTTGCGCATTTAAGAATTGAGTAACCAACCAAAAATAACTTGCAAGATTTTACGAAAAAGCAAAGCATGCCACACAAACGCAAAAAGATGCTTCATCGAGAAATACGAAATCGCAAACTTTAAAGGTCAAAATTTGCTCGGAATAAGCAGTGAACTTTTATCAACTAAGTTTGATTTGGCTTTGTGTTCGGTTTTTGCCTTCATAGAAAGATATGTATTCTCATATTATTTTTAATGAACACTTTTATCATATCTGCTAAAATAATTTTATTCTTTCCATAGATAAAGTCCTAAAATCTTAATTTGGCGCTATTTGCTTTATTTGTCATATCAGCTGTTTCGGTACTTAAAAAATCTAAAAAGGTGAGAAAATGTTCACTAAATTGCTTTACATATATTCCTTATATTTTTTTATTAAACAATATGTTTCTTATAACAAAAGATTAATACATTATTAAAGAATTTCGTTTTATTTGAAACAGTCAGCTGCTAATCAAAATGTAGATACCAAAACAAGTTCAGCCTTGAACTACATGATATAAAGGATTGACTTTGTTTATAGACAATCCATTGCAAAAAGGTCTTCTTTACACTGCTATTTGTTTGATAGTTTTATTAAGCTAAAGGTTGTTGCGCAAAGGCAACATGAAACTTTGAGTCGTCGTTCATTACCTATATAGAGAGATATATATTCTCATATCAATTTGTTTTAACACTTTTGTCATATCTGCTAAAATAGTTTAATTCTTTTCATAGATTAAGTCCTACAATATTAAAATATAAATTTGGCGCTATTTTGTAATATCAGCTGTTTCACTACTTTAAAAATCTAAAAAGGTGAAAAAAGGTCCCACTAAATTGTTTTTATCTATTCTCTATATTTTTTCATTAAAGAAAGTATTTCCTATTATAAAAGAATAATTTAGTATAAAAGAATCTCTAATAACTTCATTTCATATGAAATAATTAACTTGAATCGCACTCTGATGATATATTCAATGTAAGCGCAGTTTACCAAATAATCTGGTCAGAGAAGTTACGATGATTATCATGATACTTATTTTAAATTCATACTACTGCATTGCCGGTGAGTTTTACCAGATCAAAGAAATGCAGATGTATGAAAACCAAATAGATAAAATTTTAGAGCGGGTAAAGTTTGTTCAATGCATTGTATCTTGTGCATCATCTACTTTATGTGAGACTGCAGCATTCAAAGAATATGAGTCTTGTCTTGGAATTTCTAAGTCTTTGATCCAATGTTTCCATTTAACAAAGAGTGCAGCAGAAACAAATGGAATACCGATATATCTAAAGGTTAATATTTGATGTTGTTTTACCACATATCACTTGGTTAGTGACGTTAAAGATTTTTAATTAAGATGGTTTTATTTTCTTCATAACAATGTTTTGCTAACTAGTAGTCGTATTTATCATGTTTGTCAGTTTAAATGCTGAAGGATTTCATTAACTTAGTTTACAATTGATAATAGGAATACAAACAATGGTTGATTTATTATTTTGCTTAGGTTTTAGTACTGTAATTATCTTAGAAACAACAACAAAAAGTGCATTCATGCTAATTAGTAATAATTTTAATTAGTTTTATATGTTTTTATCTTAACTTTTTTTTTATGCAAACTCACATTTATAAGTTTGTTGTAGCTTTAGTATTTTCTGTTGAAAGCATATATATATTTTCTTCTTAATTTTCTCCCAGGTCTACCGCAAAGTTAATGTCACTGATGAAGCCTTCAGAAGTAAGTAAAGTTTATTTTGGCCTACTCACATTGATATAATATAAAAAACTTGGGTTATACAAGCTTCTTGGTTCATAAGATACTTCGAAAAGAAAATGTATTGGTCAATTGGAAATTAAGAGATTAAACGAGATATATAATATATTATTAAACTTTATTACATATTTAGTCAAACAAGAAAACTATTAAGATAAGATGTAGATTTTAAAAGTAATTTCTTATCCTCGTTTACGATGATCTTAAAAGTTTTCAAAGTTAAAAAAATCAAATTAAAGGAAAATTTTGGTAATTTAACAAACAAATTGATGCTAACCGATATTTTATTTAGTTATATTAAGGTGTTTTATTATTGATAAAAACTGGGTAATAGTTACAAGCTTATCATATCTTTTACATTTAAATTATAAAAATATAACAGGGATCAATAGAGTTAATAAGGCCAAGAAGTATTTGTTGTATTTATTGGTTTGTGGACAAAAAGTGACAGAAAGCATAAAATAATATGAAGCTTGATTTTGCTGTTCGAGTCATTAAATCTATTTAAAACGTCTTTTTAATTAAATGTGCTAATATTTAGACCTCTACGAATAGAATTAGATTAATAATTTATGAATTATATGAATTCTGAATCAAATTTGAAATATCAGCAACATTTAACAAGCGAAAGTTTATTTACTACATTACAGTGCAAAGCATCACGACAAAACTTCTAGCTAACTTGTTCATTGTAAAGTCGGTATAATTTCTTCAAATTAACATATATTGAAAATGACGACTAGATAAGAAATAAGGAGTAAACTCGAAACACCAAGAATAAGTAATTTATTTCTTATATAAAAGCGTGAATTCTACATTGTTTAATTTTTTCAATACTTTTATTTTTGTTCAAAAGATAACTTTGTAAACACCAATTATAAAAATAACGACAACATATGCAACGACCCGACAACAAGTCATCCAACATTAACTACAACTGATTCAATAAAAAATTCATCGGATGCTGAAATAAAAGGTAATGCTGTGCATAAACAGCATATATTAAATCTTTATAATATTTATATACGAAGGTAAACAAACTACGGTAGTTTATTGAAAGATATATTTTTATATCTAATTACTAACTTCATATGCCCGTCAAATCGACGTGGAAACTGTTCCTTATATTGATAATTCTCAACATTTTTATTTATAACATCTTCATCACCCGCTTAATTTTTGCTTCAGATTTCGTTCAACTTGTTCTGACGCTGCAATGTCATTCTACAATATTAGATTTCTTGTATGCTTATAAGGCATTTTTAATAAGAAAAAGAACTAGCGAAAGATCCCACTACCCTTTTTACATCTCTACCCATTTTACATTTTACTATTGTTTAGCTGTAGAGCAGAATTATGAAACTTCAATAATCATACATACGTATTACCGATAGATATAAATTTTTGGTCGTTCCATGAAAATGTTTTAAGACATTATACAATTTGTTACTTCTTAACTTAATCCTATAATTATATCGAGAAATCAAATGATAATGAAGCATTCCAAAGGTATTGTATATATTATTGTATTGTCTTTAGAATTATATTGTAA
Organism: Aglantha digitale; assembly: GCA_031471615.1. Lineage (NCBI taxonomy): Eukaryota > Metazoa > Cnidaria > Hydrozoa > Trachymedusae > Rhopalonematidae > Aglantha > Aglantha digitale. The sequence goes on from JAUELD010045714.1 coordinate 10,045, forward strand.
AGGTGATGGAGCTACTATCAAAGGTGCACCAAAACGTAAGTATCTAAATAAAGCTTTTGAAAAGTTTAATGTATTTTTGAATTTAGAAATCGTGTTTCAAAGTTCAGCAGTTTTTTTTACATACGCTTTTTTTTAACCTTGTTTTTTATAAAGGAATATAAAAAAAATTTAAAACCGACCTATAGCAAAACAAATATTGAATTAAATCATTAAAATACTAAATTTGTTTAGTGCGAAACTGCAAAGAAGCTGTAAACTACTGCAATTTATATACATCGGGCGTCCTAAATTTCGTATTATATCCTGACGGAATACACATGATTGTGGGAAGATGCCAACTCGTCAATAATAACACAATAAGTACTCTATGAAATTTTATAATCAATTTGTTTTCTTAAATATTTTTTCGTATAATTATAAAAAAAAACTGGGAAAAATTTTTCAAGAAAATACTTTCTATGATTTGTTTAGGTTTGTTAGGTCTTAATTAACGTACAGAAGCTTATTGGATTTTATAAATCAATATTTTCTTGTTTTTGATAGGTTGACAATACTTTATATAGAGTTTCAATGTTTCAATAGTATCGTTTTGTTTTACTTATAGGACTATGGGTTGCTTTACGGAATTATAAAGGTGATCTAAATTTATCTGTTAATGATTTCATGAATGGTTTCGGCAAATATGATTCCTATTTCATTGGTCTACTAAATTTGTTTTACTACTACAATCAGTCAACTGTGTTTGGACAAACGAAAACATATAAGCTAAGCGACGCTTTAAAGAGTACTTATATTGATAATTATGCAAGCTTTAGCATGACAGAATCGTATGGTAAGACATAGTAACTTTTATTTGACTATGTATATATTTTACTAGTTTCGTCAATTAAACATGTAAAAA
>JAUELD010045768.1:0-10920 GCA_031471615.1 Aglantha digitale
ATAGACAACTTACAAAATAAAGGTGGACTAAAATAGATAATATATACACATGAATAGCAAAAATAAATTTTATAGTATTTTTTTCTGCATAATTAACAAAATTTATTTTATTTATTTGAAAAACACAAATCAGGCCTTCCCAGGAATGGCGTGCGACACACCATATTTTCCATAAGTTAGAAATGGCGTGCAGAAAACAGCACGCCGTAACATAAAACCACACACCATAAATCTTATTGTAAAATAAAAATACTATCAAAAAATAAAAAAACATTTTGTTGATGTTGATTAAAATGAAATAATAAATATAACTTACACTATAACATACTTAATGTATAATATTGTTGATTTTTATTGACGTCATTCTTTTCAATAGAACGTTTAGTGTTAAATAACATTGTTGTTTTTGTATTGAAATCGACTACAATGCAGTGGTTTTTAATAATGATAAAAAAGCATGTCTGATTATTTATTTTTTTATTTGCTTAAAAAGGAACAATGCAATGACTTCTATTACGCACGCACGTCATGCTATAATAAATTTTACTATTATGGTTAAATTCTTGATATTTTTAATCTGTTTTTAAACCATTATTCGGTCCATAGAAAAAAACTAATTTAATAAGTCTTGCTTTTCTAAAAAATCTCCTGTTTGATTGTTTTTTTCAAACTTGTTTATTTTTTATTTAAATAACTAGGTGTTAGAATTAAAAATTTAGTTTCGAATGTTATTGACTTGTACGTTATATTCATACTCTTTAAAAACTGGTCTAGACTATTTGTTAAATTTTTCTATATAAAGAATTTATTTTCGAAAGTAGATTAGATTAGAGGTTCAGGCGTTTGAGAAAAGTGACTAAAAGCAATATAAAAAATGGCAATTAACTGAAGAAAGTGAAGAAAGCGATGAAAATAATTCGTCAGACTCTGATTCAGTGTCATGACTGATGTATATTATAGTTTTATATAAAAATAGAAGCATATAAGTGTAATATTTACACAGGTGTTGATATTTATGTAAACACTTTTATTAGTAGTTTCTTCCGTGGCTTTCTAATTTTGAATTAAAGTATAGTATTCTTATAGAACTATAGTAGAGTTTTTAACTACATCGATATGTTTATTTATATAAAGAAATTTTAGGCTATTTGAGAGTTTTCAAGAAAGATTTCGGATGTTCAGCGAGTCTATGAACTGATTCATTATAGCATAGGCTTTCTTGATGGGTAAGATGGGATGACCAACTACGAAGGCATCTTTCACTTTAGAATTACTCAACGTTATAATGGATCTGACATTAAGTTGTGATATTAACTAAGGATAAGTAGCTTTGTTTGAAAACTATATTTTTAAACTTGATTTTTAGTGCACGCCATTTATCAAAAGAACTGAAAATGCGATTTACCGCACACCAGCCATTTTATTCCTGGGAAGGCCTGCAAATTGTCTATAAAATCAATTGATGACATTATATTTCTGTTTAACATGCAACTTTACCAGAAGAGATAGAATTGAGCATTGGAGCATTCTCAGATATATTTTTTCGGCATAATTAACAAAAAATCATAATTAATTTTAATTTATGCAAAAACACGATTGTCTATAAAATCAATTGATGACATAATATTTCTGTTTAACATGCAACTTTAACAAGAAGAGATAGAACTGAACATTTGAACATTCTCATATATATTTTTTTGCAAATTAGCGTAAATCAAAATTAATCTTAATTTATGCGAAAAACATGAATGGTCAATACAACCAGTTTACAGTGATAATTTATTAAGTAACATGAAATTGTAACAACATGAGATAAACTTAATCATTGGAACATTCTCAGAAATATCTTTTTCAGAATAGGCGAAAAATTTCCAATGATTTGAAACTGACAACAACGCCTCTGAAAAACTTTTGCCTGACAAGAGTTTTATAAAATCAGTGACGCTGTACAGTCTACCATAAGTATAGACCTTTTTGCGTTCAAAAACCATCATTAGCAGGTTGACTCTAATCTTCAAATTTTTATATTATACTAGAGAAAGAAAAAGAATTGATTAAGTGGTGAAGTAATGTCTCTTGAAACCAGGCTTGTTTTTTTAATAGATCAATTACACATCTACAGTAAATCTACCACATTTAAGACACATAACAATTAACTCTCCCTACATCTGTATACATTTGAGATTATGAAACAAAATTTCACACATTACAGATGGTGGTAAAGAAGATAAAGGGAATAAAACAGATATTAGGGTACAATTTCCACATAAGAAACAGCATATTGTATATTATTAGTGAAGAATCAGGAAAAAATTGAGTTTAAGCAAAACTGGATGAAAAGCAAAAAGAAGATAAGTCCTGTCAAAGTCATCCCAAGCAGTTGGCCATTTAACTTTTTTGCAATTTTTGGCACATTAAACTCTATAAAAATACTTTTGCCTCTTTCAAAATGAAAGTAAAAAAATGTTAGGCCTTCTTTGGTTAGTCAACACTCAACTATTCTTTTGAAAAATCTGTAAATAAAAGGCATATAAAAGTGACAACAATGACAGCGAAGATATTGAAACAATGAAACTGCAAGGCTTTGTGTTGTGGTATAACATGTGAAAAAAGGTTATGTGTGATATATGTTTTTACACTTATCAAAAGATTTCTAACTATTATTTTGACTATAAGTTTCAAATGTTATCCCTTTTATGATATCCAGACTATCTGTTGTTTTTAATAAGTTGAATCTAAAATAGGTACAAAAATTGTGGAAGTATTTAACCATTTTAGCCCACCCCAGACTAGGAATAAGTATTATAAAATACAATTATTATATAGCTTTCAATACACACATCAAAATTTTTAATCATAAATAAAATAAACATATAATGCATATTACAGAGAAAGCAAACATTACTTGGAAATATACTTTTTGACGTCAGATATATCAACAAGTAAACATTGTTATTTTTTATAATACTAACATTTTACAAACAAATTTCCGAAAGTGAGCCTGAGTTTTAAGGTAAAATTAACTGATGCCATTAAATAAAGCAAAGCCTAAAGTTTATTTTGAACCCGCGTTCGTTCAACAACAAAAAATTCTTACCCATCAAAAACGTGTCTGATGTTTTAAAAATAAAAAAAAAGGTTATAGTTATCATCAAGGCGGGAACGTTATATTGTTCGAAAATTCAGAATCTCTATTTTTCATTGGTGTATAGATATCCACAGTTAGTTCTCAGGCTCACTTTCGGGTTTTCATTTGAAAAGTGGTCATATTTCTGTGCCATTAAGGAATGAAAACGGAATTGACAACCGTTGCGTTTTTATTCAATTGTCTTTATATGGAAACAAATCTTTCACTAGTAGTTTTATATAACGTTGGATTCGAAATTGAATGCTGAAACTAAATATAAAAAAATAAATTAAGATTTATGTGTCAATTTTGAATAATATAAGTTACAATGAAGAAAAACAGCTTTTTTTGTTTAATTTCTGATGTTCCGAAGATTTTTTGCAATGTATTGTCATCCCTAGTTGTGGAAAGTGCTCTGGGTAGACAGAACAAACAAATAAAAACAATTTCTAAAAAATAGAAATACAAAATTCGAAGCTAGCTTACCATAAATAATTGTATGCTTTTCTTTTGATTTACATTTTTTGTGCAGTAAAAAATATATATAGCTTTATAGCTGAGTAAAGGTTGTTTCTTCCTTGTTGCATAAAATAATAAGTTTGGTTTTTTATTCAGTTTGTTAATCAATGAGAGTCAGTTAAAGCATTAACAGAACATTACATTGCTACAACAGAAGGGAAGTTAATTAGACTACCATATCTAGCGTGTTTTAACCAAGGCTTACTCTATCCATCTATGATGTTATATCTTTTGCTTTATATACTGGCATCTTGTAACATTTTATAAAATCTATTCTTTCAGCTTTATAATAACAATCATAAAAATGGATGTTAAGTTTCATATTTCGAAAATCATAGATAGTGGAAATAATGTGAATGATTGGTCAACATTTATTAATCAAGTGAAGGGTAAATGCGACAGAGATTTGGTGGCATACATATATAAAATAGCTTTAGATAATATTACAGAAACGCATTCTAAAGGTTATAAAAAACTATTGGTAGGATTAGCAAATTTACAGAGGTAAATATTTATAAAAACATTTTTTATGTTTTTAAAACTTTACAATGCTTTTAATATTGAACTAGCTGTATATGCCCATGTATAGACTGTAAAATTCTCCCATGTTGATAATTCACCTACATTTTTAATTAATTTATCTTTGTGACGTAATTATCATCCTACAATTTTAGATTATCTCAGTGTTCTAAGCAATTTAAATAGGAAAAAGAGCCAGTAAATAAATTCTACCAGGGTCACACTACCCTTTTTACAGCTCTTATACATATAAAACAAATAACAAATACCATGTTGTTCTTGTGTACACAATTAACTGCATTAGCCAGACACCTATGAAAGGTTACCAAAGAAACGTCACAATCGTAATGCTTTTCATTATAATTTTAATTTTTGTAGTGAAACTTCTCCTGAACTCGCCCGACAAACATTCCAAAATGCTAATTGCAGTGAATGCGAGTGTGCTGTTGTTTGTGTCTATTTTGCACAATTTGAATATCGGCACAACAAGAGCAAAGCTTTGAAGATTTTAAGATCGGGTAAATGTGATGGAAGAGTACCCAATGTGTTGCTTAAGAATGCATATCAGAATTTCAAATCAAATAAGTTGAATTTATTTGATGGTATTGTTGACCCTTGGGATGAAAGTTTGCATGACGCTACTGATACATTTACATTTAATGAACCAAAATCATTTTCAAAAACAGGTATGAATATTATAATGCTTCAGAATTTGTACAGTCTGCCCTACATATTACTGACAACCTTTGAGCATGTAATTGTCTGCTTAGGTTAGCACACGTAACTTTGATTTTCTGTTTTGCATAAACATGTGCATTAGTTAAAACATTGAGCATTTGAATCTGCATTTAGAGAATTTTTATTTAAGGACATCATTTTTTATATTCCTTATTTGTTACTTTCTTTTTTTTCGCCCATCTTTTCTCAAACAATATGATGAAGTAATAAAAATAAAAAATCATTTCTTTCTTTTTGAAAAAGTTTTTTTACTCTGTATGCTTGTTTTATTCAGCTATAGTGTTAACATTAAATAAAAAGACATTCTAATTTTAAGCTGGAGAGACTGTTAATAACATATTTATGTCACTTAATATATTATAGACTCTGGCGTTTTTATTAAAAAACCCTTGCATTGTTTTAATCGATTTTAATGAAACAATGAAACAACAATCAAAACAACATTTTTAAAAAGCACATACTTCATGTAAAAAATGTTTTTTAAAACAGTGGCAGAACTTTATTTTCACAAATAATTTTTATCATCTTTCTAAGGTTCAAGTTTATTCTGTTAATTCAATACCTTTGTTGAGCTAAATTTAACAATGTCTCTTTTGGTTACGCTTTTCTTTTAATTATACTAAAAATAATTCTTACTAAACATTTTTATGTTTCATTGTGATAAAACTTAATTTAAAGAAAGAATACATAGTGCAAAAGTGTTGTTGTGTCATCATTTTTTTATTTATAATTGCAGTTAAGATAAAAATTGATACAATATCACCTGCTTGATATGCGATTTAAAATCTGCATAAACCATGTGACAAATTTTCCGCTTTTGATTGCAGAATTTTCAAAAACATTTTATTCAAATGTACCATGTCTAACCAAGTAAACATAGACGCGTGTTGAAAATAAACACCTGGCTTTTTCATTGCGTTGATATAAATCAGCCCTTCTTCATTTTTTTATAGAAAAAATAATATCGCATTTTGATTTTTTAAATAAATAAATCACATTCATCTATGGTTTTTCACCTTTAACGCAAAACAGAAAATCAAATGTGGCCTCATCAGTGTATTTTCTATCCAAACAATTGGCTGTTGTCACCGGTTTTACTAATAAAGTGGAATTTTGATCTTTTTCTTCCAGATTCAAGAAAATTAAACATTACTCGAAGTTTATCACAACTATCAAGTGAAACATTTGGCAAACCCAAACGCTTCCCAAATAAAGCACAATCTGCTTCAAATATTTTAAACAGTCATTCAAAGAAAAGTAATCCAGAAGAAGCAAAATCCAAGTTATCAGCAGATCATAAATTAGACCAAACTCCTTCTGATGATAGTGCAGTCTTTCTCCCCAGTAAAATTGGTTCCAGTAAATCCAATATCCCAAGTTTATCGCCTTTCCAAAATAATTGTATATCACCATTAGTTTCAAGAACTTCTTTTTCGTTTACTGGTAATACACCTGAAACTGGGATAAGTTCATTTGGACAGCATAGTACTTTAAAAAACAGAACCATATTTACGGCACCGAAATCAGTGTCACCTGATAGTGCTTATTCATCTATTGGGTCTTTTGAAAATACTCCCTTAAAGAGATTAAATTATTCAGATTGCAACAGTGCTTTCAAGTCCAATAAAATACCTGGATTATCGCTTATGAGCGAGACAAAGCAGTTTACTGATAAAATATTTATAACGAATGAAGATTTAAATATTATCACAGAAAAACCGCTTGAAGAAGTAAGTAAAACATTGAATTGTTTAATAAGCAATAATGAGCAATGTTCATATGGTAAACATACTGACAGTAAAATAAAAATGGCTGATATTAAAGCGATTAACTATGACCAAGAACTAGATGCTTTGATTGGAACTAACACAAATAAGAATATGGTTCCTATGCCAATATTTGAAACTAAAAATGTATTAAATAGTAGCAAACAACCTAGTGAAGAGGACTTGTTAAATAAAGAAAATTTGCAAATCTTCGACGCGGATATCAAAAATCGGAAACCCAGTGTTTCCAATGAAAAAACAGAAAACCCTCCTCACAATCCAGGTTTTAATGAAAGCAAGTTAGACATTGTTAATAAGCGTAAACCTCTTATGACATTAACAAACAATAAGAATATACAAAACAAAGTATTTGGACAAGAAACTAATACCAGAAAAATGGATGAAATCGATCTGCTTATAGCAAAAGCATATTCTGTTACTAAACAGGTGCCTACAGAAGATCGTGAATACAAAAATCAGGTTATATCATCTGTGGAGAAGAGTGCAGATGTACTTAATCAATTGCTATCAAATAGCCTTACAAACCAATCTGTTTTAAAAAGTGAAAAAGAAGAAACTATACAAAACAATCATGTTAAGATTGGTTCAAATGTTCTTGGAAATATAAATAAAAAAGAAAACATGAACAATTTGAATCCACAACTGAGTAGTTTTGTTGCAGTTGGTTCAGTAGGCTATAATTTGACCCCTGCTATACCATCAGTTACTGTCGGTTATAGCATGACTCCTGATATGCCACCACCAGTTTCAACTGCAAGAACAAAACAGTTTACAGTCAATGGGAAAGTATTTGCGCAAGTCAAGTGCATTGGTAAAGGAGGATCTTGTAAAGTAAGAGTGAATTTTAAATCTAGCAATGTACATTTTTTTCGTAAAATATAGATTTAAAATTGCGAGTTTTTAAACAATTTGTTCTGTTGTACCACTGCCTGTTGTGTTCATGTTTGTGAATTTTAAAGTGGGTGTTGTTTTAGGTGTATGAAGTGCTGGGAAACGACGGACAATTATATGCATTGAAACGTGTGAAACTTCAAGATTTGGATTCATTTATGATTGATACGTATGTCAATGAAATTAAATGGTTGGAAAAATTAAAAGGAAATCCTACCATTATTGAATTGTTTGAATGGTATGTTATAACTTTATCTAAAGTCAAACATATACAAAGCAGTCACCTTTGGGCAAGTAGTTAACGTTTCTGCCTTAGTAGAGGGGTGCCTGTCTTGTTTTGGTTAATTTCCTTTATAAACCCCTTGGTCTTAAATAAATCTGATGACCTGATATAAGTGTAACTGTACATCTTTTTACTATGAAACTTCTTTAAAGAATTCAAAGTAAAATCACTATTTATATTGCCACTGTATAATCATGTTTATACACAGTACCATTAACGAAATTGTGATTTGGGTGAGTGAAATATAATTTATAGTTGTTTTTTTCTTGGTCTTTTCTTTCTAAACGAATCAAGATTGAGAAAAAGGTGATTGCTGACCTAAAAATAACAATCTTAAATAACAGAAGTTCCCTAACTCAAAATGATTATCATCTATGAGCCTGCACATTAATATTAGTTTAGTTAAAGATATATGTTGTTGTGAAAGGCTTAGTTTAATATAGTTTTTAATAAAACTAGGGAACAAAACCAAGACTATTTAAGCATCTTACTTGAGAAAGGTGATACTGATTTGGCTCATGTTTTAAGAAATACGAAAACACTGACTGTGACAAAAATGAAAGAATACTGGAAACAAATGCTACTAGCAGTGAACACTATACACAATGTTGGTATTATACACACTGATTTAAAACCAGCAAACTTCCTGTTTGTCGGAGAGCTTTTGAAGTTAATAGATTTTGGTATTGCGAATAAAGTACAGGTATATATTTAAGCTTCTTTACAGTCATTTTGAAATTAAAATCATGTAGAAATGTTAGCTTCAGGATCTTGGGCATGTTAGAAGAGTGAACTCAGGTTGCTCCCTAATCATTTCCTATTCATTAATTTCTTTTTTGTTCAAGTTTCGGTGCAACAGAAAATTGATAACAAATTAGCTTTTATTATTAATGCAGCATATTTTTTTTGGAATTTCTAAAAGCTTTTTGTATTAGTATATCAATGATGCTTTGTTGCGTAAATTCCTATATTATTTAACAATGTAATAGTGTGAATAGGGTACAGTTTTTAGCTCCAAAATAGTTCTGGATAATTTTGGTTATGTTAAAAACAGTAAGCAAACAAAGTAATTTAACTATGAAGAAACATTTAAACATTTTTTTAGGATAATAGAACAAGTCTCACTCGTGAATATCAAATGGGTACAGTGAACTATATGCCACCTGAAGCTTTGATGTCTGATGCCTCACATTCAGCAGGTCTATCAAGGGTAAGTGAGTGTCAGTCAACATTTGCAATTTTTATATAAAAGAAACGGAGGGATATAAGGCCTTGATATGCCTTTTGTGAAGAGAATTACATAGCAGTATCATTCATCAGTGACGTATCCAGAGTTTATTTGGGGGATACTGGTTTAGTTTAGTTTACCTGTTTACCCATCGTTTTAATGCACAATTAGTAAATTTGCATATACAAGTAGCGTTATTATTTTTTAAAAATGAATCGCCATGTGCCACTGTTTAAATAATACCATGTTGTTTTTATAATAGTTCCTGCAGAATGTGTCGTTGCAATAGTTCATGGATCAATAAGTTAAGAGGATTTATTTCTTTTTAATAATTGAAGTAATTTTTTTTTAGATTTCAAAAGCTTCAGATGTGTGGAGTTTAGGGTGTATGCTATACTCTATGATCTTTAAAAAGACACCTTATCAACATATAAAAACTGTTTCAAACAAGATGTTTGCTATACAACAAGGTCAAGCTATTGACTACAATGGTATTGAGGATTCCAATCTTTTGGATTGTTTACAGGTTTGTTCACTGTATTGTGAGTATTACAAATAAAAGATAAACATGAAAGATCATTTCATTAACCTGTTTGACAGAAAAGTACTTGCTTATTCTAGAAATATTTGACAATAGTATGTTCTGTTGTAAGCAAGAATTTCTAGAATAATGCTGTGGACTGTAATAATTTTATTTTATTTAATAATAAAAGTATAAATCTTCAGCCTAATCTCTTCTCTTTTGTGTTTCTAGGGTTGTTTAAAATATGGCAAAAGAGAACGATATACATTACAAGAACTGTTGAATCACTCATTTCTAAAAAATTTACACTAACATATTGTTTTTCATGCAATTCAATTTTAACATTTTATTTTAAAGCACTTTTAAAATAATGTATATTAAATTTATTTTGCTATTTTTGCAGCCAAACAAGAAATGTTCGCTGAAGACCAATTATTTCTATTAATATTATTTTATTAAAGACTGGATTGTTGAATGTGCATGCTATGCTAATTAAGTTGAGAACTATGATGGGTGTATATACCATACAAAATGGGTATCATTAATAAACATTGTGTGAATTAGTCATTTGTAGTCTGCTTATTGTAAATAATTATGTTTTCTTACTTGAAATTATGCTCATTTCGCTTCAAAGTTTTCATTTGTTCAGAAAATATTTAAGTAAAAAATGTAAGATAGAAATCAATTCAACTTCTTCCATTACTTTTGGTACTTCGACAAGATTTTAGTCAATAAATTTTATAAAACAAAGTTGTAACTTTTGATGATGTTTTGAAGTGGTGTATTATAAATGTGTGAAACAAACACAGGGGAAGATTGTTAAACAAGCTGGTTTTTAGTGTTCTGTAGAGAGGGAAGCTTTTCCTTTGAAGTTTCTGCATACTTAAATTACAAATTTATTTTTTACAATTTAAAGTAAAAATAGTCCATCCAAAAGACAGTCAATATATATATATATTTTTTTATAAACTAATCCATTCAACTGCATGACGCTTGCAGCATAGCCTTCTGGATTATACAATAATTATGTTCTACTTTACCTGCTGCTAAATTTTTTGTTGTAACTTATTGTAAATATTTCAATAGTCTTTAGTTTTGCACAATTAAATTTGTTTTAGTATTTATTTTTTATTGCCCTTACATACTTTTTTTTATTCCAACATTTTAAAGATACAAATTCTCTAATTTGACTATCATGTATTCATCTTAATTAAATACCTTAAAGGGAAACTGAGGGGAAAAATTTATTTTGATTTTTTTATATAATTTTTTTCTTTTAACCATTTTGCATTGTTTACCATTTTT
>JAUELD010045811.1:0-10912 GCA_031471615.1 Aglantha digitale
TATAAAATATAGAAATTTTGTATCACTAAAGTATCTTTTGCTGGATTTTATGTATTGCAAAATAATGAATAAAATAAAAGTAACACGACGGTAAACTGATTTTCCATCGGCCTAGAAAAACTAGTTAATTGGATAAATACAAAACAAAACTTTGTAAAAATAACTGCCTCCGGCTAACCTCCGGACACATGTCCGGAGGATATTCGAATTAAAATTGGCCTCCAGATACCCTCCGGACTTGTACCGGTCAGTCACCCTCCTGTATGCTCAACATCGAGCAGCCAACAATCTAGTGTTAATAGATTAATAGAAAAGACAATATTTCACGAAATATACAAAAACCTGTCCAAAGTTACCCTGTTTGATGACTGTAATATAAAAAGATGAGTATGATTTATAAAAAGCTAACACTATGAGAAGATGAGTATATATATATAATATATAATACATTTTGAAGTTTTCAATTTCTTAAACAAGAGACTACTTAACAATTAAGAATTAACAATTCGAATAGTCTAGCATCTCATCTGCATATCAAATTTTGAGAAAATCATTTAATACAAATGCAAAACAAAAAATAAGGTACACACAGCTATAATATGACTGTATAAAAGCTAGCTATACAAACTACAAGTAATAAGACAAGTATAACAACAGACGCCTTTCTGCTTTTCTTATAACGGAATGCTATACTTCTTAATGATCTTAATTTCCTCTACTGACCTTTCCACAATTGAGCACAGTTGCAGCCTTCTTCAATACTGCAATAACGACCAGTCCTTTTATTAAAACGGTCCTTAAAATACGAGCTCAGTCTGGGAAAAGAGACAGAATATTTTGATAGACAATATATTTCGTTGATGATCCTTGTCAGTATTCTACGTATTCTTATCACGAAATATTCATTTAGTATTTTGACTGAAATATTTTAAGCTGTGTATAAAATATTTACACTTTGTGAATTTATGCTGTGCATAAAATATTTTTGCGAGAACGTGTTGGCAATTTGGCATAAAAGTTTTTTTTATCTACAATTATATGAAGCTTTTTACATTAGTTAGTCCAAGCTATTTGAAAAACTATAAAAGTAAATATTGCCACTTAGAATTCAAATGAAATATCACATGCTGATGTTGATGAGCGATTCTCTAATAAGCTCTAAAGATTTCTTTTCTTTACAAACAAAATAAAAAAATGATATTGATAAATCCTGGATGTAGCTTCATTAAAACCAGTTTCATTAAACAAATATTAATGAGGGCTGTTTGCACAAAATCACAATATCATAATTCAATTTTTTCTAAAAGCATGAAGTTTTACACACGAGAAAATTCGAGGGAGCCAACTCTGAGTTTTAAAAGTTTGGTGACGACATCACTTTTTTGATAGGAAAATTGTTTTTCATTAATCAGGAACACCAATATACTGTTAGCTTTTCATTTAATATTATTTGACAAAAACTAAAAACATATGAAGTCATCGATTTTAAGAAAAATTGTCAAACATTGAAAAATATAAAGTTACACATCGTTGGAAAGCATATCTATATCATATGTTAAACACAAAAATTATTTTTCCCTAAATCTTTTTCGAATACTTACAATCCATATTTGAAAAAAAAACAGGTTAATACATATAATATATATATATCCTTGATGGAAAAGCAACGAATTCTGTAAAAGAAGCAAAACTTATAGAAAAAGACCTTTGTCGCTATCAGCAACTTAGCCTTCTTTCGTCCAAAAAGTGGCAGTTTTAAAACTAAAATGGCGAGTTTGACTGCTTATTGCCGTTTTTATGTTAATTCATATGTTGTTTGTCAGTCTAGGCTAGGTAACTTGGGTAAATTTGCACTGATGAAAATCATAAATACCTAATATTATATTGTTAGAGTATGTCAAACTTCAATATTAAAGCATGATAAACTTCGAAAATGTTTAGCAAAGTCTGACTTTTTAAAATGTTTAGGTGAACTAGTAACACGGTAATTTGAGTCACCAATAGCATGTACTAAGATAATAGATGGAGTAGCATTTGTTTATATAAGTCCGCGAAAAACATTTAAAGAATATGGTTAAATTGAATTTAGAGTTGAGAAACAATGAGGAACCACAAGATATGGTTGCAAAAGTATAAAATTGGAAATGCAAGAAAGAAGATGATCTGGCATGCGCATATCTGTACGTAATTAAACTCCAATTCCCAGGAAGTTGAAGTTTCAAGACTTCTTAAAGAATGATTTTAACAAAACAGAACTTTTTCAAATGATAGCAACAACAACAACAACTCTTACAGTTATTGCAACAAATCTAGATGAAGTAGTTAGCAATCAACTTTTTCCGAGCTTTAATCGCATCAGTCCATGTATCAACGAAGAGGTCCATGTATCAACGAAGAGAGGTCCATGTATCAATAGCAAAAACTGAAATCTTAAGTGTCACGACTAAGTTTGCAATTTTGTTTACATGTTTATTTAAATCTTTTCATCAAATCCTACATTGAATCAACTGTTAATATAATTGGTCAATCCAAGTGTATTTGATATCAAAAGAACTTTTAATTCTATCAAATTATTCAATTCATTTGTCTTTGTTTTAGTATATTGTGTCGAAGCAACTTCCTGTTTAATTACCTTTCAAGACATATCAAGTTAACCGCTACATAGTCATATAGTCAAAATATTTCTTAAATATGCAATCTTCCACTCAGTTTTTGAAAATATGCCAGCATCACAGTTCATATTCATTAAAGACTTCTTTGAAATATGTTCATTGAAATCTGTTCTTACGAAAACTACTTTATCAAAAACAATTCTTAGAAGATTTTTAACCTGCAAGCAGATAACAATCAATTCATTGTAAGTAGCTAATAATAGTAATAATCCCTCTCAATGTATAAAAAATCTAAAACATCTAAGGTTCTTCTTAACAACATTGCTCTGAAGCTTGTCGTGCAAATCTTCCCTTTAACCATTGATTGTATGTTGCACCTCTTTCGTTCTATTTTGTCAGCTTTTTATTTAACGTATCACGACGTATTTGACGTATCGCTACAATAAGTTGATATAGCGGGGTATGTACAATAGCAACATTTATGTAATGTAGCATAATTAGTTTTTTTGAATTACAGATGAAACTTTTTCAATAAGGTCGGCCAAGAACTCTTGTATCCTACAAATAAAATATTAAATGATAATCATAAATAGATAAATAAATAAAGTCAATTCGAAAATCAAGCCTAAATCATTAATTGCATATTCGACTTGCATAGAATATAATTTCTATTTTTGTATTTATTTATTTAAACTTCAGTTACTCTTTGCCATAAGTGTTTTCTTTTAGTTTCGTAGTTTCTTTGTTATATATCTTTTTAGTTCCTTTAAATAGAAATATATGCATTTTATTATCATTCTTTTATTCTCAATATGCATCCTCTACTATTGTAATGTTCAGCTTTTTTTGTTTGTTTCTGTCATACCTGTTTCCTTTTCTTATTGTAAACCTGTTTAATGGTTGTCATGACCACACCTAACATCTTTTTTTCATTAAACTAGGGAACAAACGGAAATCGTTAAAATTCCCCAAATTGTATTCAATTAAACTAATGATTCAACCAACAGTCTAATTTAAATGAAATTACCTTTTAATTACCTTTTTTAATTCATTAAAATAATGTGAAATGAATAGAGTCTAATTAAGTGTAAATTGGAATAACTGTCATATTAATGATCTTTATCTCTAATAAAGAAAGAAAAATTGTTTAAATCACGAAAGTAGTTTGGAGGAAATCAGAAGTTTTAATACCGCAGTAGATTTTATATTTAAAATATTCAAACTTTTATGGAAGTTCACTGTTCGCATAATAAAATCTATTTCATTTCTGACGTCTCTTTTTGAAGAAGTGAAGAAGCAAGAATCAATCGAGACAGTTGCGCTAGCTAATTGAGATTAGTGAGGCATTCATTAAACGGAGAAGTCGTTGGTTTTAGAGGTCGAGCAAGGAAGCAATGAAAAGTCACAGAGCTTCTATTAAAGTTATTATTATGTCTTTAGGACATATAATTTACAGCTATTGATCATGAGTTATAAGATAAATGTCCTATGACCAAGTAATCACTTTAACTACCGTGTAGAGTGTAGGCATAATGGCTACTTGGGTGACCCGAGTTATCTACCCTCTTAAAGAAAGCGTAGTAAAAATACACCTTTCTTCAATAAAAGCCACCATTTTGCAATTGGGGCAAGTTTTAATGGTGGAGATCCTGTTTTCGTGACTATTTATCAAACCATTTTATTACTAAGGGGGTCTTACGACTAGAAATTTGAACGAACTCCTAGTTGAAGTGTTATCTTTATGATGGATAAATAAAAAACAAAGAAAATGTACCATTAATTTTGCATCCTGCATTTGAAAAAACCGTTATGGCCGCTCCTACCCGAGATTGTGTGTGATTCGAAATAACAAAATTGTTCAAATATTCGAACAAATTTGCCTCAAACGACCTTGGCTAGCCACTAAGGCACTATTTACAGGATTGTTCAGTCTCCATTGGTTTAGTAGAACTTAATAAAAAAAATTCGAATATGTTATTGATTTTTGTTAGGTTGGGGAAATAATATATCATATTCATATTTAAAATCAAATTATTTGGGTAAATTGTTAAACATAGTATTAAGTATTAATTACTACTCGATCTAAAATCTTTTCAACACTGTGTTTCATAGTAAAGAACAAGCTTTATAAAACTTTATTTTCTACTTAAACAGTTTTGCTAATTTTGACGCTAGTTTTTTTCATGATTGGTTTATTTTCTATCGACACTTTTTCTGTATTGTCTCTTAATTCTTCAATAGGTTGGTTGTTCTCTCGCTGCAGTTGTGTTGAATCTCCTGTGTAACGACTGCGAAATGGATTATTTTTATCATTTTTTACTTCACGGCCGAATCTTCCTTTCAACCATTGATCTGAAAGTTGTCGTCCAAACCTCCCCTTTAACCATTGATCGGATGTTTCACGCCCATGTCGTTCTGCTAATAACTGATTCATATCTTTACGCCCAAATCTTCCTCCCAATAACTGCTTCCTTGCTTCACGGCCAAATCTTCCTTTAAGCCACTGGTCCGAATCACCCCTACCATTTTGTTTTTCCAGATCGTTCTTTGATGCTTCACGACCAAATCTTCCTTTTAACCATTGGTTTGATCCTTCACGACCAAATCTTCCTTTTAACCATTGATCTGACAACTCGCGACCAAATCTCCCTTTCAACCATTGGTTTGATGCATCACGACCAAATCTTCCTTTCAACCACTGATCGAGTACCTCTCGTCCAAATCTTCCTTTTAACCACTGATCTGACAACTCGCGACCAAACCTCCCTTTTAACCACTGATCTGACAACTCGCGACCAAATCTCCCTTTTAACCATTGGTTCACTTCACGACCAAATCGCCCTTTTAACCACTGATCTGATGTTTCTATAGATTTTTTTTCATTTTTAAAATTTCCATTTAAGATTTCCACAATTTCATTTTCAAGAGCACTTGATGTTTTTTCGTCAGCTTCAATACCATATATTAAACAAGTAGACACGCCAAGTACAAGTAGTGTTATTAGATTCATTTTAATATTCTAAATAAAAAAAGAATACACAAGCATGAAAATCATTACTGTATACGTAACAAATTTATTTTGTGTATATGCTTCATAGAGATTGTGTTTCCATTACAAGGTATAATAAATTGATATAACAGAGTAGCTGCATTTGTGAACTACCATAGTAGCAATCTCATTCATGTTACTTAGCATCATAGTTTTATGTCGTATAGTTTACCAAGAAGTTTGTTTACGCTGTTCTCATCAGCGAATAAAAGTGAAGTTTTTTTAAATTAATACAAGCTTTCTGATTCAACAAGCTGGCAGGTGACGGACAGGATATGAAATTATTTTTATCGAAGTTTTCAAAAAGTACAATAATAGAACAATTCTAAAATAAATCGCTGGTAAATTACCTAATTTGTTGAAAAAAAAGAAAAATATAAAGAGTATATAAAGGCTAATTATATTTTCTTTCTTTTTATTTTAAAAGTTATTGTCTTCAGCTTTTTTTTCTTCTTTTATTTTAGCCCTTTCTTAAGGCCTAATTTTATTTGTTTTAATAAAAGAAAAACAATTAGATTAATTTAAAACACTGTTAAAGCTATTAAATGTCTTGGGAAAACGGAAAGGTGCTTCTTTTTACAACTGTTAAAATAACACCTTAAATAAGAAGTGTGAGTTAATGCGGGCAAAACTTAAAGTTATATTGTCTTTTTAACATTGGTAAAACTCTTTAAACTACGTAATTTTGCTATGTGAGTTTTCAGAACGCCGCCTATAAAACGTAAGTCCGATTTTTTTTCCACCTGACCAAAGCCAATGCGTAAAAAAGAATGTTTAGTTATTAAAAATTCGTCAAACTCTGCCAAAAATATATTTTGTAAAGAAAATTTATCGCTTTCTTAACCGATTTTTCGTTCAAAAACTACCCTACTATATAGTGTAGTCCTTCGCAGCTAAAGAGATATGTATATATATGGCACGATACATATTTGAATAATTCATAATTTTCATATCAAGTCTTAATAGTAAAAAACAATGAATCATGGTGTATGATTGTAAATATTTCTGTTACATAAATCTTAAATCAATCATCAAAGTGTAAATGATATGCACCATCGGTTTATTCAAAGAACGAGCCGAAGTTTGGTTAAACTATCGTGACAAAAGACTTGTTCTTGATCCATTTCATACATTCATAGGTTCGCTTATCTGATAATTGCTTTGAATTAAGGTTACTCCTACATTAATATGGAAGGAAAGCTAACAATCGCAGACAGGCTACACGGACCTACATTCGAAGCCTATACGATCAAAAAAGAAAATTAAGAATAACTCAACTTACCTCGACTGCTTCCACTGTGTCTCTCTTTGTAAATGGAAATGACTTTATACACTTTATGTTCCACGTTAACGTTTTAAACAGAGTTTCTTCAATTTTATTGCTAAAGGAAATTAACTAACGGAAATTGCGTATAGTTTGTTTTGCGAAATAGATTTGATTTTTGTTTTTATTAAACTTCTAGAAAGATAATTATATTAACAACCAAGAGTTTCAATGGACTATTTGAGTTGCCACGGCTACTCAAATGAAAACTGAACTGTACTTATAAAGAAAAACTTTGCGAATTAATTTCGGCAACAAGGAGGGAGCAGATGGTTCTTCCTATTTCACAAAACAAACCTTTTGTCATCATTTAAAGTAATTAACTCTACTTAAAGAAGACTGATTATGAAAGATTAATTCTTTTTTTTTGTTTAAAAAACCTTGATAAAGAAAACGGTTTTTTCTCATTTTGTTTTCTCATTCTTTTTATTTTTTATTTACAACGAAGTTCCTTGTTTTTTTATCAACTTTATTATGTTTGTAAATTAGTTTTTTCCTCCCCTCTCTATTGTTCCTTGGATTTAATAAAATTTCATTGTGACTTTAAGATAGAATTATTGAAGAACAATTTTTCTTTTTCATTTTGTTTTCTCGTTCCTTTTTAATTCTTTTCTTGAGTTTCTATTTTGTGTTTAGTAAGAAATGAAACATTATTAAGTATCGGTCGAAGCCGAGCATCAAATTATTCGGTTGGACGCATTTTATTAACCATAAACCAGTACAAGTAAGTTATATACAGAAAATGTATAGTAGCTTAAATTGGAGAATTGTTTTCCTTTCAAGCCAATGTGCTAATCTAATAATAATAATAAAAAAAATAACAAATAGCATCAAAAGCGCAACCGGTAAGGTGGATAAGATGAATAAAAAAAAATATTGAACGGATATTCACGTTATGACATGAAGAAAGAATAAAACTTTTTTTATTTCTGATATTTAAGTCTCACTTTATAAAACAATGCAAATTATACGGAACTATAGTTTCAAACTTTTCTCTGAGAATGTAACACCAGAAGCAGAAACAAATGATTATCATTATTAAAATATATAAAAAAAAAATCTGAGGAAATTTTTTTTCCTTTTCTAAAAACATATAACAAAGAAATAAAATTACAAACTCTATCAAACAATTTAGCTTTTAAGTTTTTACTTTATGAGTATTTTTAAATGTCGTTGCATTCAACGCTTTCACTTTTGTTGATTGATAGCTTCTATATTTTATACACTGGTACCAGTAGATTGTTTTCATTTAGATTTTATTTGAATTATTGCCCAAATAATCTTTAGGTTGTGTTTATACGTTCCCGTTTAAAATGGGCGGCCCAGAAAACAATAAACCAGATCAACTAATTTTTTTTTCAAAATTGGGTTTGTTTTTTAAGCAACTTAAAAATGATATACTGTGAGTAAACAGTACGGCTGAGTAAATTTTTCTTCTTTCACAACAAAAGAAAACAACACCAATAAATTGACGACGTCAGTTTAACGACACTCCAAATAAACCTTAAAACTGTAAAGTTAATCCATTTTGAAATATAAATTTGGTAGTTCGAAACAAGTCGCTTATTTGAAATAGCAACAGAGCCAAAGCAACGCATAGAAAAATCGGAAAACTCTTTTAAAAATGTTAAAACATTCTGTCTTAATATAAAATTTATCAAAATGATTAAATTTAGGACTATTATATAAAAGGTGTACATAAAATGGTTTGAGTAACTAAGCTCTTTATTTCAACGAATCTTCCATTTTTATTGCAACTCTATATAAAAAAAACACGTTAGGTTATATTTTCTACAATAAATTTATTTCCAACGGATTTTTTGGTAGCCATATGGAAACTATCTCTCTTTTTTCACAAAACAGGAAGATAAAAAAAAAATCCAGCTAAAATAGAATGAATTAATAAATCTGTTTCACTTTGTTTACAACGAAAAGTTTTAATAAATACTCAATAGAGAAACCACTGACCGTTTGACCACTGTCTACATCTTTGCTTATTTGTGGCAACAATTATATTGAACCGAAATCATTGAAGTTTTTGTTTTAGGGTTTCAATAAAATATAGGAAGCTTTCATTTTACTGCTCACTGTCTTTATTTATTGAACTTTCTTATTTCTATATTTTCTTATATTCATCCCTATTAGTATTTTCCTTTTTGTTTTAACTAATATTCATATTTTTAAACCTTCATAAAAATTAAGAACGGCGCATTTTCTTGCTTTAATTAAATCTTTGATCGAATCATTTTCATAGCTTGTGATAATTGAAGAACCAACCAGAAAAAAAAAATGGAAATTAAAAATTAGCATGATTTATTTTCACAAAAAAATTTACTCAAGTTTCGTTGAATTTCTCTCGTGTTGGTTCAAGATTGGTTCGATCTTAATACAGATGGCGGTGAAGATCAAACGACTTCGACAACAATAAAGTCAAAGAACTGTCACAACAATTTTCGGCTGATGTAATAACATTCTTCATTAAATGTCCTAACGAACAAAATGCAGAAGTAGTTTTTTGATAAAAAAATACTAATAAAAAATAATCGAATAGATAGTTCGTAGTCCTACAAAAGATATGCTTTCAGAACGTTTAAGTATAATTTGTAAGAACGACTAAATATCGCAACTCTGTATATTTTAGCTACAGTTGTTTTTACTCAAATAATAATATTGCTAGCTACTCTACGTAGTCTTCTTCTTTTTCGTATTTTTACTTATTTATCGAGTTAAGAACGTGTTAGGTACGAGAAAATACACAAAATTAAATTATTAACTGCAGACAGATGATACTTGAGAGTAATACAAATATCAACAAATCTTAGATAAAAATTTCATTTCATGATTTAACCTTAAATTTTCCTTCGTGTATTTTGAAATTATGTTTCTTCGCTGTTTTACTATGAAATATTATATAAAAATTTGCAGGAAGGAAGAACGTTAATACACTTACACAATACACACTGCACAAAGGTAGATATGAACAGCTGAAATAGAGAAAGATTAAACACGAGTGAAAACAAAGCAGTAACTCGGGACTAATGAAAAGTTTGGGTAAAACTTTAAGTATAATTTAAGGGAGTAAGTCTCCCCTTTCTTTACGACTTCATCCCGTTTTACTAAAAAGCTTGATAAGAAAAGAAACTTTACAAGAAAATTATATTTTAATCGTATTTCCATTAACTTGTTGAAATTATTCTTTAAGAAAGATAGACGATTTGTAGGCGATTTCAATGAAAATATCGTCGATTTTTCCAGTTCGACTTCATCATTCAATGATACTCGTAGCGACCAGAGAAAATAACATACAAACACAGTTTTCGCCAAATGGCAGCGTATTTAGATTTCTCTCTGAATTTAAATTATTCATATATAATGCATTTTTTACATCATAAGTTAATAAACTTTAAAGATTAATTCTTTCTCGCGGCAATGACGTAATGTAGCTAAAACGTCATTTTATAAAATCAACAGGGTGTAAAATAATACGGGGAGGAAGTCTCCCATGTGGCGAAAAGAGATTTAAGAGGAAGTCTCCTATCCTGTAAATTCATTTTGTGCTATTCAAAATGGACTTAACTTAAAGCACCAAGCTAATCAGGTGAATAGAACTTTTATCTGTTGTTATTCTTGTTATTTTTTAAGAAAACTATCCCCGTTTTTTATTTTATCTTTAAAAATAATTAACTACGCTGGATGAATAAGAATATCAAGAGAAAAAGAAAAAATAAGAAATAAATTTTTATTTTTAATGATATGCATAACATCATTTTTACGTCTCTTTAATTTGGACTATATCCTGTCGTTTCTTAAAATTAAAAACCTTGAAAATAAAAGGGAGAAAACGATTATAGAATCTTGTAGAGATCACATAATATTTTTACAGGCACGTAAAATCATATTCAGCATTGATTTTCTTCGTGGTAAACA
>JAUELD010045822.1:0-16921 GCA_031471615.1 Aglantha digitale
AACAACAAAATATAAAAACAATAAAATATTAAAATAACAAAATATTAAAACAATAAAATATTAAAACAACAAAATATTAAAACAACAAAATATAAAAACAACAAAATATTAAAACAATAGAATATAGAACAACAAATATAGAACAACAAAATATAAAAACAATAAAATATTAAAATAACAAAATATTAAAATAACAAAATGTTTAAACAACAAAATATAAAAATAACAAAACACAGAACAACAAAATATAAAAACAATAGAATATTAAAATAACAAAATATAAAAACAACAAAAAGTACAACAACAAAATATAAAAACAAAAAAAAGTATAAAAACAAACTTTTTCTTTAATGTCAGTAAGTAAAACTACTAAATTTAGTAAATAACTTTTCCATAAAATAAAAAAAAATTATTACTAAAATTATTAAAAAAATATTCAATAAAAATAAAAGATTTATGAGGAATTGATCTTAAATTTTAAAACTTCTTTTAGTAACCAATTTATTGACAATTGGTAAAATTTAGTTTACAGTATATTTTTTGAAATATAATAACCATTCAAAATATAATAATATGCAAAAATATCTGTGTTAACTCCCTTCCCCTTAGGAGGAGATTATTTGTAGTCTCTTAAAGTCATTGTGAGAAAATTTCTATTTAAATTCTTAAAAAATCTTGTTTTTCAGAAAAAAATATTGATAATAACCTTAGAAAAGCATACCCAAAAACTGATGAAATGTCACAGATTTCGAAGGGTCTTATTTTATTTCATAACTAACACTAGATCCAGTCTTATTTTCGTCAGAGATTTTATTCAGAAATTTTATTAACAAATATGGCTTTTTTCAAGTTTTGAAACACATAAACACAGGATAACTGGTAAACATTGGAAAAGGGGAATGAATGGGAAACAATACATCATAAACTTATGCAACTAAGTTCAAATTTTTGGCTCTTGTTTTATTTAACAATATCTCTTAATATCATTCTTTTATCTATCTATCATTTATACTACTCTATAATGTTGTCAGTAAATATAAAATTAATTATTGCGTTTACAAGCCATAATTCCTGGTAATATTTACCTGTCCTTAAGTGTTAGTCCTTGATTATAGGAAGGTCATGCTGCATGTCTATAAATTTGTCAAAATAAATAGGGTATAGTAATAATAGAGTAGTAAGTATGTGATTTGGGGACCGCACCTAAAAAGTTTCCCATATGGTTGAGATGGTGGGAGAATGGAATGGTGGGAGAATTGTTCTTTTATCTCTTATATCATTGGGGTCAAGATTTTTTGACTGATTCATTTTTCAGTGTGTTGACTGTTAGTTGTTTCTTATTAAAGCTTTCTGTATTTAATTTCTATAATTGTCTATTGGCCCTATAACAACAATTTGAGAGTTGCATGGCGAGGGGTCACTTAGTGGTTGCTTTTAAATATATCTCCATAATACAACTATGTTTCTCTTCTTATTGTAAACAAACATTTTGTGATACCTTTCTACGTTATCTTTATTTTGTATCCTAAAGATGTTTTTTTTCATTTTTTTGATCATGTTTTAAGACAATATCTTTATGTCAATGAATGTTCGATCAAAGGGAGATTCCTCATTTTAAATGGAAATTTGTGGGACAAGATGGATCATCACCCTCTATATTTTATAATTAAGTTTAAACCCAATATTCTTTGTATACATCCCTAATTCATTGCTCCATGTTTTGAAGTAAGCCTTAAGCATATATGCGAAAAGCATCGTGTTTCATTTCCATGTATTAACATTCTGTATGATATAGCAATTAACAGGTACAATTTAATAGTGTTGGAATTTACGTTTTTATTTCTTTTTATAACTTTACATACTAGTTCATTGTCCAGCCATTAGGAGAAAATAATTTTATCAGATAAATCAAAGGAAATTTTTACTTTAGAAATTTAATTCAAATTTAATTAAGTAGCTATTACATTTGCGCCAATAGTTAAATGTAAATTAATGACAATATATATTTTAATTTAATTAGATAAAATGGATGAAAAATCAAAACTTCGACGCCGATCCTGATTTTTATCAATTTTTATCAATCTGACTAATCTGTCATTTATGGCTTGTTCCGTTTTTGAAATCGGGATTCCCGAAACAGGATCGGAACGAAACATTATTCTGTTTTTTAGCTAATACAGTTCCCATCTTCCATTTTTTTATTGATTGGTGCTAATTTAATACTGCTTTTAATAAACACCAAACAGGAATATCTTCTTTTAAGTTATTTTTATCTTTATTATTTTAGATATTTAATAACTGTTTAAGAACGCAAGAACTGTGGATAGATAGCTAATATTTTTATAAAGACTATTTTGACGTTTTATTAAACGTTCCTTGTTGTTCAAATTTCTGAGTTGGGATCAACCTTCACAGCATGTCCCTAATGATATGCCAATAAATTTCAGATAATAAAAAATGAAGGAAATATTGCTGTGGAAATCAGTGAACTTTCTTTACAGACGCAACCTCTTTAGAGAAATCACTCATAGCAATGACACTCTTACACGTTTTCTTTTAAAAAGAACCTTGTTTATAAGAAAGTTAAGGCTTTGATTTTGCTAAAAGTGTTTATAACATCCCAAGCCTGAATTCCTGAATTCATTTAGAAAAAATTGCGATTTTGGAATTACTAAGAAACATTTATTTTTATCACGATTTTTACAAAAAATTTATTTTGACATTATCTATGTCTTCTGTAAATCACGCAATGTATTCAATAATATCCATTTCAACTAATAAAAACATTCGATTTCTTTAAATTCGAATGTTTTTCTGACTTATTTTATTGTATATAAGGATATAACATATTAAAAACCTGTTTTGTATTTAAGAACAAAATTAAGAAGATTTGAGGCTGAAAGAGTGTGAAAAAAGCAAGAACATTAAAACTAAAATGTTCTTATAAAAATAAAACGATGTATTCGACTTATATTTCTCTCGCATTCGACTCTTAGCCATCTGTAGTCTGATAAGCATATTGCACCCGATCGTGGAAATAAGCTACCAAGCTGTTAAGCTATCAACGTTGTTGATTGATTGATTGATTGATTGATCCATGATAACCTCATGTTTGTTTGTTTTTAGTGTACCACTTGTGTCGTCGTAGAAATTATATCTTGGTATTCTTGGCTGTTTTCAGTTGGCTATTTTGAGTC
The DNA here is from genome assembly GCA_031471615.1 of Aglantha digitale. NCBI lineage: Eukaryota > Metazoa > Cnidaria > Hydrozoa > Trachymedusae > Rhopalonematidae > Aglantha > Aglantha digitale. Next base: position 3,198 of record JAUELD010045822.1, read on the forward strand.
ATTTGTTTTTGTGTCTAATATTTACATTTTTGAACTGTTTTATTTTATATTTTGGGTCCAGTGAGCAATTTATTTTTATATTTTTAGTTAAATGGCTACCATGAAATTGAGTAAAATGATGGGGGTATTTAGAACATTACATCATTTTATTCATTTCAAAAATTTAGAATTGCGTGTTAACTCTGAGTACTGATGGCTACAGTTTACATTTCACCCTTCAATGGCTGATAACAGTTCTTTCAAATGATTGTTATTTTATTTTTATCTTTTTAAACTCCATTTATTTCTATGTTTTTTTTCACATTCTTTTTTTTCAATGACTTTCACTATATGAAGTTGAATGGAAGCTGTCCATATGTCGTTTCGTTCAAGTAAACATTTTATACCGATGAATATATCAATGAAATTTTTCCAATTCATTATTCATCTAACCCTATAAATTATTCACTTTTTTATATCGTATATTATTTCTATCATTACTATATAAGTGTGTTTTTTTATCAAAAAGACTGATTATTCTTCATGCAAACGCGTTGTGAGATATATCCTTTAGCACAATATTGATTTCCAGAGATGAGCGTATGCACAATATTTAGTAAGATATTTTTTTATATTTTTTTTACTGTTTATTTGATGATAACCATGATTTTTATGATGCATAACTTTTTTTTTTCTCATTCAATATAGTTTGTTTTGATTTTTCTTTACTTTCAAAAACACATTTTTTTATTTCCAGTAATACTATTCAGCCAGTAATCAAACCGTATTATTATTGATTTACATTGTTACAAAACTCTACGATGGAAAGATTCACTTAAGTAAATTTGATACTAAAAATTGTAAATAATATGTCGCAAAAAGTACTCATAGTATCTGTAAACTAATGATAAATTTATCATTACAGCAAAAATACAGTTTTTCTATGCGTTTTCATTGGATAATTTTTGGTTTATCTTTCATTAATTGATGTGATTTTTTTCTCTGAAACCTATTTTAGTTACACTCCATTTTATTAGTCATCTTTGTTTGAAATCTCCTTTGTTTTTATTCCTTATTGTGTTTTTAGGGCAACAGCTATCAGTAATACACATTAATAAATAAATAAGAGGGAACACTCTCTCATTCTCCTAGACATATTAAATGTAAATATACAACTGGTAGACAAGTAAGCGAGTTCACTCACGTAGATTCGCCAGTGTCTGTTAACTCGATTCAATCTGTTTTTTGCATCAGGTTCTATTAATGATTCTGTTGAAATATTCCCTAATGAGTTTAATTTCTTCTTATTCTGTGATATTTATATGAAGCTAATATTTGCCTTGTTTAGTAGCTCGAGAATTTCTGTAGGGGTGTATTCGTTACTGTTGGTTACTGTAGTCTCACGTCATTACCAATAGATAGAAAATTAATAACTAAGTATATACTATTGTGATAGCAAATTCTAAACATGGTTCCTATTGAATCCATGTAATCCATTAAAAAGAATCTAAAGGGTAAACAAACGTTTAAAAATATTAGTATGTTATATTGGAGAGCTATTTTCTTGGCGCTTTTAGGTACTTAGAAATGTTCTAGTGTGAGACAAAGGAGATTCCTTGTTTCGAGTTGTTACAGAGATCTTAAAATAACTGCAACTGTTCGATTGTGGTAATCAAAGAAGTATTTTACCAGCTGGTGTTTCAATACACTGAGCAGTAACGTTCAAAATAGATCGGCTATTTTTACTAAACTATCTTCAATGTGTTACACCTAGGTGTTTTGATCTAAAAACAGTTTTACCAAATTTAGATTTTTCCAACACTTAAATAGTTTATTAATAGTAAGAAGGTACACCACCAGCGATATGATACTGTGATAAATAGAAAATGGCGAATTCTCTTAAATAGAATAAACAATCTTGTAAATAAGAGTCAAAACCTTGACAGATCAACTTCGAATATTTAGTCTTTTATAAAAACTACTTTTAGGTATAATTTAATACAAAAATGAGTTGATACCCCTCTAGCGTGGCGTAATTATTGAACGCCCCCTAAACCGAATGAAGCGTGACTTTCTTAAGGGCCACTGAAGTTTTTCCTTACTGGATAATATTTTGTTTTGAATTCTAATTAAATTGTCTTTGCTCTACAATAACATGTTATTTTAAATATATAGTTTAAAACGTAAAAAGGAATCAATGGAACGGTTATAAAAGTTATAACATGTCGTGTAATGGAATAGCTACTTTTTAAGACACAGCTATTCCATTTTAAAAACAACTGATAAAACTGGTGAAACCTATCCAAGAGTAAAATAGCTTTATTCACAAATGAAATAGCTAATTCTAAGAATAAAGTAGCTTAAATACAAGAATAAAGTAGCTACATCCAAGACTAAAGTAGTCATTTCTAAGAATAAAGTAGCTTTTATGCAAGAATAAAGTAGCTTAAATACAAGAATAAAGTAGCTATGTCCAAGACTAAAGAAGTCATTTCCAAGGATAAAGTAGCTCTTATGTAAGACTAAAGTAGCTTTTATGCAAGAATAAGATAGCTTTTGAATACACTGGATCGAAAGCGAGAAAGGTAACAGTAAATTTGTAAAGAAGGTAGCTCTATGCATAGTAAAACAACAAAAAGTTTGTAAAAGTTTAGATGCAGTTTTTATTAAACCGAATTAAAATTAAAGCTAAAGACTCTTACAAAGAAGTAAATGAAGTTTTAACTTAAAAAAGATTTGTAAGAATTTTTAAGATTTGTAAGAAGTTTGTTACTCTTGTTAAGTACGCATGATTACCCCCGATTATTCGAACTTGCAAGGTTTCGAGGAATATAAAGAGGGGGTATAGTTCTTCCTAATGGATATTCACGGGATTGAAGTTGTCGAATAGAGTACGAAAGTATATTTAAAATAAAATGTAGTATTTGAATAACTGAGGTTTCGGAAAATCGGGGTTTAACTAGTTTGTTCTGTCTGATCGTTTACCATAAAACGTTATCTTTATGCTAACTATTTTGGATATAGAATGATTATCATTAGTGGAAAAGTTTGTTAAAATGTAGAATTAAGATTTACTAAGGTTACACACCAAAAGTCGTATTCTCTATAAGCCTCTTTTCGGACCGAACCCGAACCCGTTTTTATTATAACCAACCAATCTGACGCTGTTCATGAACTCTGTTTACGTGAAAAAGCTTGAAAACAATCAAGAAGATATACAACGTGACTGTCAAAGAAGAGAATACGTTCAATAAGATCAAATATAAACATGTTCATTTTAATGGACTCATTTATGACTAGCGTCAAATCACGGATTTAAAATGAGCAACAACTTTCGCTTTGTTTATCTTTATTCACTGTATGCTTAAAAAGAGTTCTTATTCCCTGATTTTATTTAATGACTGTCGCACTGTGTTTGTAGATTGCTTTTTAGAATGGGACAACCTTGGACACACTACCATAAAAAATTATAGCGTGTGCACAATAACCGATGCTAATTAGCCTTTATATTTTAGCACGCCATGAATTTTGTTTGAAACCCCATATGTATGATATTTTATTTTGTTGCATTTATCTTGTCACATTATGCATGCATCTCTTTACAAGCCGTATCCACTATAAATCTCATAAAAAGTAAGGTTGAATGAAGATATAAAGCCTCATTAAGTTTCTTTTGTTTATCTACTTGAATGCATCATTCTCAAACACATGGCGTGACGTCAAAGTGGGTTAGACACTACGTCATCTAAAATAGTAAATAAACGTAGTTCTGTCAATAGTTAGAAATTACATACTTAGTTGAATTTTTAATCATAAATATATTTTAAAGTTGATTTAGTTGTGCATTAATGATTCAAAAAGACTCAAGATAGCTTCTTGAACTGTGTTGAGTTACCAATAACAAGATCTAGTTCAAAATCTTAGTTTCTAACTGTTTGTATAAAGTGTAAAGTTTCAAGTTTAGAAAGTTAAATAAAATTCTGTAATTCAAAATCTCGTTTCATGCTCTCCTTTTTTTATTTTTTTGCAGATATGAAAATGTTCGGGTGACAGAGTTGGATTTAAGGTATAAGTTCTTATGCATTCATTCATTTGTTAAAGAGTGACTTCCAATAGCCCTGGTTCGAATTTTCGGTAATATCGGAATTATTTGAAAAGTGAATCGGTATTATTTACCAAAAGAGTTGTGATACACATAAAATTGATATTTTATCCAATCCAATTAAAGTCGTTTACAAAATTCATCTGTCTATTTTTCCGGCCAAAAATACTCTACTGGAATCCAAGAAAAAGTGCACGAAAGCTTGTTTTGATAAAAAGAGTATTACTGCAACATTTTAATGTACAAAGTACATGAACAATAACAGTACAAAGCCAGTGTAGTGTATTTTATAGATTCGCGGGTTTGGCTTCACTTCTACTAATGTTGTCGTGGTGATCAAAAACCCCTTGTTAACCCAACACGCCACAGTGTTCCCCCTGTAGAAAATCGATAATAAAAAATTTAATGTCAAAAAAAAAATTTTAACAAAGATTTTGATGTCGATACTCCTCGTTCACCTCGAGCAAAGTCATGTTTGGTTTAATGACTTAAATATAATTGAACTAACTTCCGCTATTATCATAGTAATAATCAACACTACTCTTAACCTACTTTCATTTATATTTTTATTAAATCAGTAGTAATATTTTGGCTTAGGTATTAAGATTGGTGTGTTTTCTATAGAGATGACCCAATGTATTATCTTTCTTTCCTTGTGTGTTAATGATCTATTGTTGTGTAAAGTATTTAAATGCATGGTCATGTTTTAGAGGTGACATTAAGATTAAAACCCGCTCACCAACATGAGGTTAGAAAAGCGATTATCATCGGACGAGAATCTTCTTGTGGAAAACAAAGACTACGATGTCGTTATCATAGGTATGAACTTTAACATGATCAACATTACCCATAATGCAATGAACTTGCACGTGCTCATTTCAACCCACAATGTAATGAACTACCACGTGCTCATCTCAATCCATAATGCAATGAACTTCCACGTGCTAATCTCAACACATAATGCAATGAACTACCACGTGCTCATCTCAATCCATAATGCAATGAAACTTCCACGTGCTAATCTCAACCCACAATGCAATGAACTACCACGTGCTCATCTCAATCCATAATGCAATGAAACTTCCACGTGCTAATCTCAACCCATAATGCAATGAGCCTCCATCTTGTCATGTCGACCCATAATGCAATGAACTACCACGAGCTAATCTCAACCCATGAACTTCAACGTGCTCATCTCAACCCATAATGAAATGAACTACCACTTGCTTATCTCAACACATAATGCAATGAACCTCCATCTTCTCATGTCAGCCTATAATGCAATGAACTTCCACGTGCTTATCTCAACCCACAATGCAATGATCTACCACGTACTCATCTGAACCCATAATGCAATGAACTTCCACGTGCTCATCTCAACCTATAATGCAATGAACTACCACATGCTTATCTCAACCCATAACGAAATGAACTTCCACGTGCTCATCTCAACCCACAATGCAATGAACTACCACGATCTCATCTTAACTCATAATGCAATGAACTGCCACGTGCTAATCTCAACCCATAATGCAATGAATTTAAACAAAGCCATCACATGAAGGTTTACTATGTTTTAGGTTGAAATAAGTGAAAGTGAAACTTGTTAAAATCTAATTCATGTATTTGGCTTTTTTTAGGTAATGGTCCATCAGCAATTATTCTTTCTTATTTTTTATCTGGTCACTGGCCCTATTATAATGGTAAACCAGTTGATGACCCAATCCTGAAAGAGAGGCTCAACTGTGTATCTCAAAGTAAATCCCTTGTCCTACAGGTATGTTCTATTCATCGATGTGTGGGATGTAGGATTGGGCAAGCTTTAAGCGGTACACTAAATAATAAACCTTGTGTATCTTTGTAGGATTTGGATTGGTTAAGCGAAGGTATGTACGATTCTCGAACATTGAATCCAGTCAGTATTTTATTTGATCATTTGTATCATCCGAATGCTGATTTACTGACCAACGATGATTCTGTTATCGAATGGAAGTACCACCCAGAAAATGAAGTTCGCCATCTGGTGGTTGGGCTGGGTGCACCAGGTGGGTCCTGGCACCACATGTCGAATTCACAACTAACCATTAGTTTATCTAAATGGTTAGAATTACCTGGATATTCCTTTAAACAATGGTTCATAAAAAACGAATCTAGATTGTCGAACTTGCCTAAAGTCCCACACTGTTACGGTGTTCACCCTAGCCGCACGAATGCGTTGTATGTAGGCATGTATTATATGGACTACGTACAAAACATGGACATGTCACTAAATTTTATTAACAATGTTCAAGTTACCTCTGTCAAACAGATTGACAACGGAACCAGTTGGAAGATCGATGGTGTTGAATTCAATACGAACACAGATGACACACCTACCAAGGCGTTCTCCGTTACCGCTGATAATGTAGCGCTAGCCTGTGGAGCGTTCAATAGCCCGCGTAAGCTTAATATACCGGGCGAAAACTTTCCCTTTGTACATTACAAGTTACCGGACCCTGAGGTATTCTCTTCACGCCAATATTGCTCCGTGATGGTGGTTGGGTGTGGGTTGGTGGCATTAGACAGTGTATTGAACTTAATGGCGCAAGACATTCATGTTGTACACGTGTTTCGACGAAGCGCCAAAGATCCTGAATTAATCCTCAACCAATTGTCATCGGCGTATGCTGATTATTTAAAACTAAAACCTCTGATGTGCACCAAATCTCACAACGAATTGTACACACCGTATCCTCAATACACGTTGAGTGAAGTATTGCCTAACAAAGAAGTCGTAATTGAACATACCAAAAACAAGTCGGCGCTTAAACTGCATGTGAGTAAAGTTCTCATCCACGTGGGTTTATTACCTGAACTCTCTATCCTGGAGAATTTTAACGCGTTAAAAGAGGAACCTGGTAAAGACTTTAACATCAAAACTAACCCTTTAGATATCAATTTACTAACGTACGAGTTACGACAATGTAAAGGGCTATACGCACTTGGGCCACTAGTGGGGGATAATTTTGTTCGATTTATATCAGGGGGAGCGTTAGGTATTACACACGGATTGTTTAAAAATGAGTTTCAAGACGAGCAAGATATTCTGGACAGTTGCTAGGTTATAGTGGCTAGGCATTAGTTGCTAGGTTTTTACAAGGGGGTTTTTCTTTGCACCAAATATATATTGACATAGACATCATATATAACACGAGCTTAAACTCAAGAAGAGACATAATAGAAGTAGCTTTAGTAATTTCACAGATCAGAAATCAACAAAGGTAGCAGCTTTGCTTGAATACAAACGAACACACAAGACACTATCTTTATACGACAAACCCGATAGTAATTTGAAGATACTGAATTAATTAGAAGAACATGATGAATTTATAACGTGATGTTTGTAACAACTGTTATAGTGGCCATAAATTATGTACTGTGATTTCATCTTTGTATGTCCTACGGTTAAACGTTGTTTGAGTAACATTTGCATGTCGTTTTCGGGGAGTCTACTTTACTTTTTTTGGGTAACATTTATTTGTCGTTTGTCCGGCATTCATAGGTCTTGGTAAAATTTATATGTCGTTTGTCGGACAATTTTACGTCACGTTTGTGTAACATTTATATGTCGTTTGTCGTAGATTTGTTCTTCATTAGTCGTATATTTCCAATTTATAAAAACAGAATTTTGTCTTAAATTGTTTATTTTCATGTTTATTTCCTGAATGTCTGAATGATATTTTCTTCTTTAAATTGAAATATTATACGATACCTTCACTTCATGTCGTGAATCTAACAAAGGAAGCACATAAAAATAGAATTTCGCAGAAACCTCTGCCAGTCCTTATTTCTTGTTTCTAAGTACCAGTCCTTATCTCTTGTTTCTAAGTCACAATTTACAGTAAATGGTACCTGTTACTAAAAACCTTTTTTTGAAGTTTTTTTCAATTTAATGAAATCTTAAGCTTTTTAGAAAGCGCTTCAATTTATGCTATCTTGTTTTTTATCCTTGAAACTTGCTTTTCCCTGAAACGATCGTTTTAGGGAAAAGTAAACGATCGGTAAACTAACTTTTGTTTTGCCGAGAATATGTGTACATATATGTATGTATATATCCTTATGTTCTCTCCCTCACATCCTCACATCCCCGCTATATTTGTATGGCTGCATATGTATGCATGTATGTATGTAGGTATATATCCTTATGTGCTCTCCCTCTCATCCTCACATCCACGCTATATTTGTATGGCTGTATATGTATGCAGGTATGTAGGTATATATCCTTATGTTCTCTCCCTCACATCCCTGCTATATTTGTATGGCTGTTTATGTATGCATGTATGTAGGTATATATCCTTATGTTCTCTCCCTCACATCCCCGCTATATTTGTATGGCTCTATATGTATACATGTATGTAGGTATATATCCTTATGTTCTCTCCCTCACATCCTCACATCCACGCTATATTTGTATGGCTGTATATGTATGCATGTATGTATGTATATATCCTTATGTTCTCTTCCTCACATCCCCGCTATATTTGTATGGCTGTATATGTATGCATGTATGTATGTATATATCCTTATGTTCTCTCCCTCACATCCTCACATCCCCGCTATATTTGTTTGGCTGTATATGTATACATGTATGTAGGTATATATCCTTATGTTCTCTCCCTCACATCCCTGCTAATTTGTATGTATGTATATGTATGCATGTATGTAGGTATATATCCTTATGTTCTCTCCCTCACATCCCTGCTATATTTGTATTTATCCATGTATGTATCCTTATTCTCTCTCTCTCTTACATCCTGATGTCCTCACTTTAATCGTGTGTCGGAAGAATGTATTTATTTTAATTCCCTTGAGTTCTTTTCCGCGCGTTTTCACATACTTGAATTACATAAAATCACATGTAATTGGTGATATGAAATAGTGGTTTTAGTTTCAGCTAGCAACACGGTTCCATTCATAGCCGTTAATGCAACATTCAAATCTAAGGGTAGCAATTGGTTCCTTTAGTTGCCTAGGTATCAATAAAGGTGCGGTTTACCATGCTCTATTGGACCATGGTGAATTTTGTAAACAAACAGATTTATTTTAACGAGGCGTGTTTAACGAGGCATTAAAATAAGAACTTTCACGAGGCGTGTTTATAATCAGCAGAACTTCCATCTCTATTTACATATGTTTGCTCTTGAAAAAAGTCTGGAAAGGTAACACGTAGTAACAGTTACTTGGTTAATTCAAAGTTAGAAAAGGCTGGCTATATATAAAAAAATTTACTGGCTATATATTTTCTCTATTTAGCAAGATGCTAAATCGAACTTTAATTGCTACTGAGTGAAGTATATCTTCGGTAGTAGCTGAGTTATTTCTAAATATATTAGGTAGATATATAAACATGTAAAAATTTAACTGATCTCTTTGGTCTACGGGCAGTATTAAAGAACAGCAAACCATGGCTTCTCTCTTCGATACCTGACTTTTCGAAGTGATTTTTTCATTTCTCACAGTAAATATTAAAAGTTAACTTTGCGTATCTCTTTCATGATACTAAAATATAAGTCTTTCTGTTCTTTATTTCTTTCCTTCCTGAAAAAACTTGCTTCCTTTTTATATATGGTTACACGCACTATTTAATTTTTAAAACATAATTTATAAATTTACGCTTAATCTAGTTAGACACGGATGAAAACATTTTGTATTTCATTCTACCGCAGTGTAAACCCTGACACTTTAAGAATCCATATTTTCGTTAATTCCCTTTATAAATACATTCGAAAAGTTCTTATTGCACGAAAATCCTTTCTTTACAAAACATAATATCTTTTTAATTTTGTTATCACTAACTACATCAGGGAATACGAGGATTATAAGAATGTTTATGTATAATGTATAAGATTTTTTAACATGTCATATAAGAAAAGAAAATTGTTGCTAGTTGTTCTAATTAAAAAGTGAGAGTTTGTTAGTTGTACATATTTTAACCCTGCGAATATTAATCCACGCAAAACTCCTTAAAGTAATCCTAGATAAAATTCAAAAATGATGTTCGCAGTCGTTCAACATTAAAACAAAGATGACCAGACGAATAAAGAAGTGGCACCTTTTAGACAAATACCTAATAACACACTACCCAGCAGTACTCATCATTATTCCCACACCATATCACCTTCCTCTAACCCTTCAACTACTCTAGCTTCTCGAATTGAAGAATCAGAGCAAGTTTTTGTACCCTGGATGACTTAGTGTTTTATTCTTCTTTTTGATTTAAATCACTTATTTAATAATAATATATTAGAATTCAATGTATCATGTTTATGAACTAATAGTTTCAATGTTTAAAACTTTTATTGAGAATTATAATTCACTGAGAGGTCATTTCATGATCATGCTAGATAGAAAACATTGCCAGTTCAATCTCCTCAACTGTAGGTCGTGGGAATGCAGTGTGATAAAGGCATAGATTACGAGTCTTGGTATTTCCAGTCACCATTGATAATATTATCTATCTCATTCATGCATTCATCTTCGAATAATTGTGTTAATATGGTTTTAAAATGGTTATAAATTACTACTTCACCATTTCTATTATAGATATAACTAAAAATTTTAAATTTCAGGAATCAATAAATTATATAGTCATCCTAAACTTTTTAATTCTTCTAAAAATACATTTTACACAATTTGTATTCAATCTCATGGTTCAATCAGCTTGTCTGTTAGTTGATATTTTATAACGCAACGCTCATATTTGGTCGACAATTGATTCCATAACTCCAAGTAATATCGATATTTTGAGGAAACATTTTTGTTTTAAGCTTGTAAATAACATTATTCGAATTCGAGTGAATTTTTTTATTCGAATCATATAGTTTTTTTGATAATGTGATAAATATGATAAACTTTTTGTTTTATATGATTCTTATAAATTTGATCGTAAAGAAACTGAATAAATTTTAACAAGTTTTAACAAGTAAAGCAAAATTTGAATAAAATCAATAAATGCGAGTTAGTTTAAAAATAGGAAAAACAGTAATTGTATCAAGAAGGTATAAGAAAGGAAATAGATAGTTGTATAATAAAAAATAACTTTAATAAGTCTATATCTTCCCATGAAAATCCTTAGTAGAAACAAACCCCTTCGGTTACATATATAAGGCTTTGAAACAACATGAAGCAAGAAAAGTATATAAGTGTAATAGCAACTTAACTGAACAGTATTTGTCGGTATATATTATGAAATATTTCCACCATTTTACTATATTTAAGTTTACGTTAAGTTTTATCTGTAAGATGGAGAACATTGCGATTTTAGATAGTTATGTATGAAATGACTTGGAGTTATGCAATCAATTGCCGCCCTCATATTTTGGCCGATTGTGTATAAAACTTAATTCGCAAATCTTTTGGCCAAATTATGTTTCAAAAACAATCGGTATACAAAATTGTATTCTTGATGAAAATATCATTCGATATCTTTACTTTAAATTTTGTTGAAAGCATCTTTTGTCAACTATATTTTCTTCTCGTCGATTTTTCGTGTTTTTGTAGTCAGACTAAAAAACTCTATCGGCCAAAAACCAGTTTTTGGCCGAGTTTTGTAGAACCGATCTGATTTTTACCAAAATGCTTATGCTGATTAAAAAATAGTTCATAAGCACCAGTTTTTCCCCCCTTTCCGATGTAATTGCTCTCACGGGAGATGTTTTCTGGAGGGGTTATTTTATTAAACCAGTATAAAGAGACGAACCATGCCGAAAATCTTTCTGTCTGTGACTAAGCTGAGATTAGGTTTCATTTTGATTCATAGATTTACTTTAAATATATATTTTGTTTCCCTTAAGTGAATTCTTTAAAAGTGAAAATAAATCTTTATTTTTTATTGACGGTCAAAGCTATGACGACAAAGGGGAAGACCGCATCATATGATGGCTTATGGCTTCAACTATCTGAGAACATGCACAAAGTGAAGCCCCTGCACAGAGAGTCACAATTACAAGGAAAAGTTAAAAACAAACTAGTGTTTCATCAAATTTACAACTTTAAAATTCATTTACTTGCATATACAATAATAATATAACACCAACCATCATGCGTTTTATACAGCGAGTATAGCAGTATTAAAAAATGCGTTTAAAAATTTAAATCTCTCTCTCTATATATATATATTCCAGATATATATATTCAAATCAAATCAAATGCGCTTCAATATCACAGACTGTGTTTAATATATTTAAAAATGTGTTTGGTGTAACTTAAAGTGTGTTTGATAAAAATTTATAATAAAATATCATATCGCCAAATTTACATATCGGACATGCTAGTGGAAATTTACTATTAGAGATCTATTTAATAATTTGCGCAATTCTTCTATCATATTTCGGACAACCAAATGGTTCATTGAGTAGTGTCCGAAATTACTTGATTTACAATCATCCAGTAAAGTTTTTAGTTTTTGTGCAACAGGAATAGGTTGTAACTCTGTCAATAGCCCTGTGGTCGGCCATGACGAAGAGAAGATATCACGACAAATAATCTAAAAAACATAGATAACCTAGTATCTTAACGTCAAAAAACTAAACTTGTAAACTTATTTAACCTGTCAACTTATTTAACCTGTCAACCTATTTAACCTGTCAACCTATTTAACCTGTAAACTTATTTAACCTGTAAACCTATTTAATCTTTAAACTTAGTTAACCTGTAAACTTAATTAACCTGTAAACCTATTTAACCTGTAAACTTATTTAACCTGTAAACCTATTTAATCTTTAAACTTATTTAACCTGTAAACCTATTTAACCTGTAAACCTATTTAACCTGTAAACTTATTTAACCTGTAAACCTATTTAACCCGTAAACTTATTTAACCTGTAAACTTAATTAACCTGTCAACCTATTTAACCTGTAAACTTATTTAACCTGTAAACTTATTTAACCTTTAAACTTATTTAACCTTTAAACTTATTTAACCTGTAAACTTATTCAACCTGTAAACTTATTTAACCTGTAAACTTATTTAACCTGTAAACTTATTTAACCTGTAAACTTATTTAATCTGTTAACTTATTTAAACTGTAATCTTATTTAACCTGTAAACTTATTTAACCTGTAAACTTATTTAACCTGTAAACCTATTTAACCTGTAAACTTATTTAACCTGTAAACTTATTTAACCTGTAAACTTATTTAACCTGTAAACTTATTTAACCTGTAAACTTATTTAACCTGTAAACTTATTTAACATGTAATCTTATTCAACCTGTAAACTTATTTAACCTGTAAACCTATTTAACCTGTAAACTTATTTAACCTGTAAACTTAATTAACCTGTAAACTCATTTAATCTGTAAACTTATTTAACCTGTAAACTTATTTAACCTGTAAACTTATTTAATCTGTCAACTTATTTAACCTGTAAACTTATTTAATCTGTAAACTTATTTAACCTGTAAACTTAATTAACCTGTAAACTTATTTAATCTGTAAACTTATTTTACCTGTAATCTTATTTAACCTGTTAACTTATTTAATCTGTAAACTTATTTAACCTGTAAACCTATTTAACCTGTAAACTTATTTAACCTGTAAACTTATTTAACCTGTAAACCTATTTAACCTGTAAACTTATTTAATCTGTCAACTTATTTAACCT
>JAUELD010045877.1:0-10893 GCA_031471615.1 Aglantha digitale
ATAGACCCTTTACGAAAAACGTGTTTTTCTAGGGTCTATGCACATTCGCAAGATAAGTAGTTCTAGCGGATCGTATAGAATTCTGGTAATTTCTGATATGCGCACTAGAGTTTACGGCTTTTCTTCTTATGAAAACAGTTTCTCATTGGTTCTTATTATCAAAACAAACATATTCGGTAAAACACACTAATTTCTAAGATAGCTTTTCCTGCGAATGTGCATAGACCAAGCTTTAGCGTGGCCTATATTTTTGTAGGCTCGCATAGCCGATAACATAAATTAGCGAAAAAAAAATGTTGCGATTTTTTTTAATAAGTTTTATTTAATTTACGAACCAGAACTTAGTTTTTCCCCTTGTTTGCACCTAAGCCTAAAAATCATCAAATTTCAAGCTTTTTTTTCGGCAAATATGACCTGTATCATTTAAAAATTTAGGGGGGTAATCATTAAAAAGTAACTGTACTAAATCTGTGAAAAATCAGGTCAAAAGGAGCTGTTTTACTTAATCAGGTCCATTAAAATGTTAGACTGTTAATCCGTAAGAAAAATCGCTATACTATTTTAAATGTCTTATATATAGTTTTTAAAGAGCTTTTTAATGATCTACGTCATATTTTCCAAGAAAAGGTTTGTAATTTTAACGATTTTTAGGTTTAGGTGAAAACATGGGAGGAAAACTACGTTCTGGTCTGTAAATTACCCAAAATTGATTCACTTGCCATAAAAGAGATCCTATACTTAATAAGCCGTTTCTTAAAAAAGTCGACAAGAAAAGTCGAGAAAAAGTCGGAAACAGAATACGGCAAATACAGCGAAACGGCTTTTGAAATTTAATTGACTATATCTTTATCTCAGTTAGATATTTTCAATACTGGAGTCTTTTGTTAAATTCACATCCGGTTAATTAAATTTGTAAAAAAATATCCAGTCTTTTATAATATAGTATGGAAAGTGTTAAACTCTGAGATTCTAAAATAATGTACAAAACTGTAGAAAAATCTAAGGAACGGATCTTGAGATACAGGACAAAATGTTTATTTTGTGCCCAAATTTGCACCAGCCAGCAAGTTAACTACATTTGACTGGGAAAAAAAGAATTTTAAAAAAGCATCATCCATGCTTTTGAAGGGTTCTAAATGGCTTGCTAAGATCGTTTAAGACAAAACGGACAGATAAGGTATTAATGGGAAAGCGAGTTCTACGTAACATTTTCGTTATAAAACCTCTTATAAAAGCTACTATAAGTTGTATATAAAATATAAACAGCAACAAGTTAACAAAATACTTTCTTTGAATAAAACCAATACCTTAAGAGTTAATTTTCGTGAGCATTGATATTCGCGAATTTCGCGAATTTATCAAAACTCGCGAAATTTGCGAAAATCGATGCTCGCGAAAATTAAGCCCATGAAGGTACTAATTTGTAACTACAATAAAATTGAACATAATATAAAAATAAAACAAAATACAAAAGTTGTTCAGCCTTATATAAAAAAGGTTAGGTTAAGTAAAATTACTCATTAGGAAAAAAACCTTGTCATTCTTAAACGAAGCTTGGATGGTAATAACATACAAAGAACAAGTATTATAACATTTATATAGACTTTATGTAATTATCAATATAATAACAACTAAAGCTAAATAAGTGAAAATAAAAACGACCTCTCACAATTCCTTGCAATCAGATACGTAGGAAAAACTTTTTGAAACTGACAGATAAAATCTAGACTGGTTTAAAACTATATTCTTTTGCAATGGGCTAACAAAATTTGTGAGGCAAATTCTCTTTCAACATAGAATATATGTATAAACATCGTATATATAAAAATGGAATAAAAAAAGAAAACAATAGACCAAAGATAAATTTGTGAGAAAAATAAAATCATTCATGAAAAACGAAGTAAATACAAACTTGACATTATAAAAACAAAAAAATACGCTTTAATAATTGCAATCAAAGACATAGCTTTTAACCATAAACAATCGTCTGGAAACTTTAATATTCGCGATTTTTTTTGCAAATGACCAATCCAGGAAGAAAAACCTTAAGCTTACATCATAAAGCTATGATTTTTCTTTGTAAAGGTAAAACAAAACAAAACAAAACAACTTTAAAAATCTACAATATGTCCATTTCCCAACTGCCATGTTGTATAATCTTTGAGAACTCTTCTCTGAGTTCACAAAAATTATTGTATGATGTGGGCAACTCTAAGCATGGTCCGCATGTATGTGCGATGGGTCTTCTCTGAAATTCCGACACAACTTTAACGAAACTGATAGATATTTTTTCAACTGTTATGAGGCTTGACCCCGTCATAAATTGTAAGAGTTTTTTTAGATCTAACGATTCAAGTCCTCTGACATACCTTTTAAGATATTGTAAAGCATCCTTCTCAGAATCGTCCATAGGATTTGCATCAAAAAGTTTAATCACCTTTTTGTTAGTGGGCTCTAATGTTTCGTAAAGAGATTTGACCGATTCTTTGTCTGGCAGATATTCTTTTTTAAGAATCTCTAACGACGGTTTCCAGCATGATGACATTAAATGCGGTTTTTGAATTAGCTCTTGTCGAGCTAATTCAAAGATAACACTTCTCACATTTTGCGTGTTTACACTGGTGCGGCAATGGAACTGATCCATTATATCTATGAATTCGTCCGAACATATTACTTCTTTTGCTCCTTCGTTAGGAGCAAGTGCACCTTCAAGGACAGATCTCTCGTCCTTGGCTAAATATCGCATAAAACCATTTAGAAGCGCATCTTCTGTTGTTTTCCCAAACATACAATATATAATGAAGCAAGGACTTAATATAACAGGAAAAAAATTTGTGTCCTTGAATCCTTTTACTAAAATTTTACCGATGGCATTCCATTCTTGTACATATAAATCGTGCCTCAACAAAGGTATTCGAGTTTCAGCACCAACTAGATAGCTATCAGCTACATCATTCCAAAACATTGTATAAACGTCTCTTGACACTCCCTTTCCAACACCCTGCTCTTCTTCTCCATGAACATTGATTATGGTATAGATGATGATATCACCAAATTCAACCTAGAAAATTAAAAAGGTAAAACATTGGGAAAAATAATTAGTTAGTGTACTTTAGCGCAACTATAGGTAAAACAAGAATTTTCGGAATACTGACACTTATGTCAGTTTATACCTTATATTTGTCTCTAACAACTTTGTACAAAAATAAAAAAAAATTGATGAACGGATCTTGAGATATATTTAAACAAGAGATAAGTTACCAGTGGACAACCGGAGATAACAATTATATCATGCAGCAAATGAGCATGATTGCCATAAAAGTCAAGAACAGTATTTTGATAATCAAAAAAATATAATAACACTGAACATTAACAAAATCAAATCTTTATAATAAATTTATATCAGAAATTTGATTTTTTGACCTAATCATGCAGCAAATGAGCAGAATTATGAACAAATTCAGGATCAAATATTATATTTTAATAATATCTATCATTGTACAAATTTTCAAATGAATTGGTACTTTGTAGCATGAGATATCATGCAAAATATCAATTTCGCACAAAATTTGACCTTTTGACCTCAGTTACCCGCAAAAACGAATTTTCGGAACAATGACACTTACATCAGATTGAAGCTTCTGTTTACCTCTAACTTTCAAATAAAAAAAATAAAAAAAAGTAATGAACGGATTTTGAGATATTTTGAAAAATGTTGATTTTTGGGCCAATTTTGACCTTTTGACCCCAATATTAGGACAATAAGAATTTTTGTCAAAAATCCGGCTCTGTCACTTTTCATCATTTATGAAACTTTTAAACGAAAAAATTAGAAAAAGTTAAAGAGCTTATCCTGAGATCTGAGCGTTGCGGACGGACGAACGGAAAAATTAAACCAAAAAAAGAAAAATCAAAATTTAACCTTTTAACCCTGTCACTTTTCTAGATTCATGAACCTTGAGCTATTGTCTTTAAGGAGCCTGGGGACAAAATTTAAAACTGTTTTTTGTTAATATTCTTTGATTTTCTTTTTCTACTCATTGAATAGAACAAATTTGAAGAAATTCAAGGTTTGTCAAGTTGTAGTTTTTGACTAATATACTGTAAGAGAATTCTCTTCAAAAATTATTACTGAAAAGAGACTTACCAAAGAAAAATAAAATAAAATTAAATTTACTGACTTTTTTTTCAATAAATTCATTAATGAGATCATTTTTTATCTTCAATCTGTTAACTTTCAATATAATTCTTCTTGGATCTGTAATAATGCTATTTGTACTTGAAGCAAGGTTGTTTGTATTTGAACCAATGTTATATGTGACTGTATTAATGCTACTTGTTGTATCAAAGTGATCTGCAGTAGATATATCAGTATCATTTAAATTATTTGCAGGGTTACTAGTAGAAACAAAATGGTTTAATCGTTGAATTCGTAGTTCTTCAATGCTAGGCTCTAGTGGTGCATATGTTGAATCAATACAAAGTAGATCACCAAGGCTTGGCAGATAAATTTCACTAGAGTTAGATTTTAACTCATCTTGATTTAAGCTATCCCTAAATTCTTTATTTTGTTCGCATCTTAGACATTCTAATCCTGTATTGATAAATAAATATAAAAATCAATTGACCTATTATGATAGACCTCAGGAAATATAAACCTAAAAAAATAAACCTCAGGAAAAACAAGGGATTAAATACCAGTGGACCCCCTGAAATAATAATCTTACCATGCAGCAAATGAGCAAGATTGCCATAAAATTCAAGGACAGTATTTTGTTAATCAAAAAACACTGACCATTAATAAATAAAATCTTCATAATGAATTAATATCACAAATTAGACTTTTTAACTTCATCATGCAGCAAATGAGCAGAATTTTGAACAAAATGCAGGATCAAAATATACTACATTTTAATAATATCTACCATTGTACAAATTTTCAACTAAATTGGTACTTTGTAGCATCAGATATCATGCAAAATAGAAATTTCACACAAAAATTTGACCTTTTGACCTCAGCTACCCACAAAAATGAATTTTCAGAATTATGACAGTTATATCAGATTGAAGCCTTTATTTACCTTGTACAAAAAGTACTGAATGGATATTTTCAAAAATGCTCATTTTTGGACCAAAATTGACCTTTTGACACCATATTTGGGCCCTGTCACTTTTCATCATTTAAGATCCTTTAACTTCATGCAAAAAATCAGAAAAAAATAATAAGCGGTTTCTGAGATCTGAGCGTTACGTACGAACAGACGTACGGAAGTATAAACAGAGCTGAATTTATAGGATCCCTTATATCTTTTGGATCCCGCAAAAAAATTATAAAATTCTAAAAAATTATAATTTTTTTAATTTTAGACAGTTTTGGATTATTTTCAGTATTTGATAGTAAACAAAAGAACAAATTACCTTTAGGTTTGGTACAAAAACATTTACGACATATCTCCACATTATTTGCATCATCATAATTAAAATTGCTAGAATTATCCATTGCTTGTTGATCTGGATCATTGCAAGTTTGATAATCAAAGGAATTGTCTTTTGAATGTAGAACAAAGCATACTTTTGAAAGGAACAAGCCTTTCCTCTTCAGATAATCCCAAATATTTTCATCTGGTGAAAGACTGCTACCTGCTGCATCACATATGTCAAACACACAGTCTAACTTGTTTTCGTGGAAATTATTCCGTCCATTGTCATCAAAATATAAACTGATCATTTTGTCCTTAATCTCACTGAAAGTTATTGGGTCATCCATGCCCCAT
The DNA here is from genome assembly GCA_031471615.1 of Aglantha digitale. NCBI lineage: Eukaryota > Metazoa > Cnidaria > Hydrozoa > Trachymedusae > Rhopalonematidae > Aglantha > Aglantha digitale. Next base: position 5,775 of record JAUELD010045877.1, read on the forward strand.
TGAATGAATCTGTGACCTCCTCCTTCATTGAGTTTAACGGACTTGTATACTGCTTTTACATAATCATACCGTTCCCACTTAACATGAATGTGTTTGAATTTCAATATCTTTTTGGAAGGTTGTTTGGAGTTGTTTCCTCTTATTCGATGAAGAAGTTTTCCAAGTCTATTTTCTAGCCTTGGTTTTATTTCCTTTTGCCTTTCTGGACTAGCTTCTCTTTTTTTCTTTGGTGAAGAGGGCTTAGATTTTGGCTCCGACTTCATGTATTTTTCAATACCATCTTCCACAGCTTTTTTTATAATGTTATCCATGTCTTTTTTCCTCTAAAAAACAAGACAGTAAGTCAGTAGCATAAAATGCCAGTTATATTCACTTAATTTTTAAAAATATATAAAACAAGGGATAGATTACCAGTGGATCCCCGGTAACTGATAGTTTTATCAGATGGCACTATCGTGCAGCAAATGGGCAGTATTGTAAAACAATGCAAATGTATACCTATAGCGAATCTTCAGCTCTTTCATTGAAGAAAACAAAAAAATTACATCTTTATAGAAACATTTGTGTCAAAAAACTAACATTTTGACCTCATCATGCAGCAAATGAGCAGAAATATGAAAAAATATGAGATCAAATACTATGCTTTACTAATCTCTATCATTGTACAAAGTTTCAAATGAATTTGAACTCTGTAGCATGAGATATCACACAAAATATCTATTCGGCACAAACCTTTGACCTTTTGACCTTCTGATTGCCGACAAACAAGAATTTTTGGAATGAAGACACTTATGCCAGTTAAAAGCCTTTATTTGCCTCTAGCTTTGTGCAAAAAATAAAAAAAAATTAATAAAGGGATCTTGAGATATCTTGAAAAATACTAATTTTTGGGCAAATTTTGACCTTTTGACCATAATTTTAAGCAAATAAGAATTTCTCTCGAAAATCCGGCTCTGTTACTTTGAATAACTTATGATCCACTAACTTAATGCAAAAAATCAGAAAAAACTGATGAACGGTTTCTCAGATCTGATTGTTACGGACGGACAGAGCTCAATTTATAGAATCCCCTTCAGCAAAGTCGGGGATCCAAAAAGTAATGATGGGATTTTAAGATATATTGATATAAAATGTCACTTATTGGGTCAAAATTGGAATTTTGACCCTGTTTATATAGAACAAGAAGAACTTTCAAATGAGATTGGCTTCATCAATTTTCTTCTTTATTTATTTATGGCCCCGTAACTTAATGCAAAAAAACTGAGAAAACAAATGAACATACAGACAAGCCTGGATTTATAGGTGGCAAAGTCAGGAGTCTAATAAGGCTTTATAAACTCTTTCAAAAAGGTTGGATTCGATTGACCAAAATTCTAAAATCAAAATTTTATAGCAATTAGTATTAGTAAATTATTTTTTATGTCTTTATGCAGCAAATAAGTTCATTTTAAACAAGGGATGGATTACCAGTGGACTCCCGGTATAAAATTTTTGAAAATAAAAAAAAATGTCAATATCTTAAGAATTATCAAATTTGACCTTTTGACCCTGTTTCCATGGAAACAAGAATCTTCTTAAAAATCGGGCTTTATAACTTTCTACAATCATGACCCTTTAACTTCATGCAAAAAATCAGAAAAATCTGAGGAACGGTTCCTGAGATTAATGCGTTCGTACGTACGTACGCCTGCACGCACGTATGCACGGACAAGCCTGAATTTAAAGGACTCCTTTCGGCGAAGCCGGGAGTCCAAAAAAATATGAAAAAGTATTCTGTAACCTGAGATCTTTTCGTTCAAAGATATTGTATTTAAAATAATCTATTTAAACAAAAATGACTGTACAGTGTCCCAAAAAAAAGTGAACCCGAACTTTAAAGTCTCATAGTTTCTATTTAAAGCAATCATATTGGAAAAAAATAGATCATCAGAAAGAACATCTTATTGGCTTTTTAAAAATGTACAATTTGTTATATTTGGTTAACTAATTTTTTTTAAGTTATAAGTGTATTTTGTCACCTTTTATAGGCGTTAAACTTTTAAAAGTTAATTAAAACTTTTTACAAATAAAGAATTACAAAATATTACAAAAGAAACTATCAAATTTAAAAATATTAAGCAAAAAAAGTCATTAAAAAAGCTACAAGTTATTTTTGAGAAAATATTTTTTTTGACCAATTATTTACAACAAAGAAAGCATGCATTGAAACAAAGCTTTTAAAAGTAATTAAAACATTTTTAATATACTTTAAAAATTTAACGACCTAATTAGGCGACAAAATGCTTAATAACTTAAAAACTAGTTACAAAACAACAACAAAATACACATATTCGGAAAGCCAATACAATTTTCTTTAAAGTGGTGTAATCCTTTAATCCTTTGCTCCAACTAAAAGTAATAATACTTCAAAGTTTGCTTTCGCTTTTTTTTGGGACACACTGTATTTTGATATACTTCAACAATATAATGTTCAACGCCTAGCTTTTTCACTATTGTAAATCTTGACCTGGGATTTTATGCAACAAGTAAAGAGTAATGCTGTCGCTACACAATTGCAAAAAAAAAATTCACATGCAACAAACTTTAAAATAGTGCTTGGCTGCATTATTTAAACAAATTGAAAAAATTTAGACAAAACAAAGCAATCAAAACTCAGTGAAAGAATATACAGTATAAGATATTATAATATAAACTAAAGATAATAAAAAATAAGCTACGTAAAATTTTATTATATATATTATGTAATGTACTGTATACCAATTATGAATGATCTTCAATTTTACTGAGAAGGTATATGTAGAGGTTCAGCCCCTCATGAACATTAGAAGGTAAATCATAGCCTCCTTACATTACATTATTAGCAAATTCATTAAAATCTTCAGAATAATCTAGAGGTAAATTAGCAACAACAGGTAAGTATTCGTTTACTTCTTCATGTCCAACTAGCTGTATATAGTTTTCACAATCAAAAAGGTGTGGAAGAAAAAACATAGTATCTGGTCTTCCTGAAGGACCAGCATTTAAGCTTTTAGAAATTATATGCTGATTCCATTCTTCTGCTATTTCTTTCAATTCTTGACGAATCAGAGGCATAAAGCAAAATCTGATACAGTCAATAATTACAGGATCAGTTTGATCTAACATATCAAGGTCAAGCATATCTTTGAAAAAACTATGCCACCAACCGATTCTGTCCCCTTTAAGTTTTGACCAGTATGCTTCGATTCGTTGGTTTTGTGGAGATGTAACAATAGAAAACGAATTCCAGATATTCTGATCACCACTTAATTCCCTCAGTGATATATGAATAGGCTCTATAATAGAATGTTCAGTTCCGTCATCTGCTTTTAAAGTTTTAGGAATTCCACCTATCTGTTTTACTGCATTTAAGTAGTAACTTGCAACAAAATCAGGTCTTTTATTTGAGGATGATACATCTAACCAAATAAGTCTCCTAGAAAATCCTTCTATACAACCATGTAAACTAAAACCATAGGGTTTTAGTTTATCATGGCCATCTATGTGCCAAACATGACTAGGACCAGGGCAAAAGTATTTACGCCTTCTCAGTCTCTTCTTTCGTCGCAAAGATACACCTTCAGGATCAGCAGCAAGAATGGATAACCTGACATCTTTTCTTCTAACAACAACTCCTTGTTTTCTAAGGTGTGCCCATATGCGTCGGTATCCAACATTACCACCACTACCACCAATTTCACACCTTACTAACATCACATCATCCACATCATCTCTATTCAAACGTCTTCCAGATAAAGGTCTTTTAAATAATCTTAATTCTTTTAAATGGCGCTTTAAAGTAGACAAACTAATGCATATGCTGTGATGGATTTTCAGAAACTCTATTATTTCCAGGTAAGTAAACCCACAAAGGAAATACTTTTCAAGCAACTCGTCTAAAGTTAAATTGTTTTTATCACTAATACAAGGTATACTTGGTAAAGTGTTAATCATTTTCTAAAACAAAGCGAAAAATGAGATATATTGGCATATTTAAAATGATATAGTTCAAAACATGGCTGCCTTTTTTAGCATTTATGGTATGATCAAATTCAAATTCAAAACAAACAAGAAAGATTGACTGCTACCCTCAAGGTAATAATTTCAAAACAACTAAAAAAGCCTAAAGGGGCGTTATACGATAAGCTATATATAAACAAAAAATAAGCATATTTAAAAAATTTAGCCATTATGGATGCCTAAAATCAACCAAAACAAGGGATAGATTGCCAGTGGATCCCCGGTAACTGATATTTTTATCAAATGGCACTATCGTGCAGCAAATGAGCAGTATTGTAAAACAATGCAAATATATGCCTATGGCGAATCATCAGCTCTTTCAATGAAGAAAACACAAAAATTACATCTTTATAGAAACATTTGTGTCAAAAAACTAACATTTTGAACTCATCATGCAGCAAATGAGCAGAAATATAAAAAAATATAAGATCAAATACTATTCTTTACTAATCTCTATCATTGTACAAAGTTATAAGTGAATTGGAACTCTGTAGCATGAGATATCACACAAAATATCTATTCCGCACAAAAATTTGACCTTTTGACCTCCGATTGCAGAGAAACAAGAATTTTCGGAATGATGACACTTATGCCAGTTTAAAGCCTTTATTTGCCTCTAGCTTTGTGCAAAAAATAAAAAAAAGTTAATGAAGGGATCTGGAAATATCTTGAAAAAAAGCTTTTTCGGGCCAAAAAAAGACCTTTTGACCCCAGTTTTAGGCAAATAAGAATTTTTCTCGAATATCCAGCTCTCTCACTTTGAATAACTTATGATCCACTAACTTAATGCAAAAAATAAGAAAAAACTGATAAACGGTTAATTAGGAAACTGTGTTACGTACGGACGGACAGACCTGAATTTATAAGATCCCTTCGGCAAAAGCCAGGGATCCAACAAGGAATTAATTACTATATGGACCCTCAGGTTTTTTTCATAACTCTTTAAAACAGAAAAAGTTTATTAGAACAAAGCCATATATGAATATTAAAATAGCTAAATATTATTAAATTCAATGTTTCAATCAATCTTTGGTAAAACTTTAACTTTTGTGCTCAATTTTCCTCAATAAAAACATTCGGA
>JAUELD010045910.1:0-10881 GCA_031471615.1 Aglantha digitale
GCATCGTGTGCATTTGGTACTGAAGATATACGCACGTCAGGTGGTTATTTTCATATGGCCAATGTGTTTTACAAACAAAACAAGCTGGATGTGGCTTTTTCTTTGTTTACGCAAGTAAGGGAACATTTGTTTGTTTACAATATTTAATGGATTTTTCAAAGTTTTATGCAACTTATCCCATATAATTTGTGGACCAGTTCCAGAAATATTGGATATATTGTTGTTGTTCATTGGATATATAGTGGTTGGATGGTCACCACCAGAATAAAGGAAGTAATGGAGATATTGAGTCACACAAAGTTGAATTGCTTTGTGCAGTGTATTCGCATAAAAAAATAAACTTTATACATAAACGAAAATTAAGAACACCTTTGCAGAGGCTTTTAAAAAGTGCTACATAGACTTATTAATTGATGACTAATAATATATATTTTTAATATTGTTCGAAAAAATATTTTTGTTTTGTTTTTCAGTTAATCGTGATCTGGTTTAATCACCTGAAAGTGTTAGTTGAGCAACGAACGAAAGTTCCAACACCTCCCAAAGGAATCGGCCCTGCTCAATTTCTTGTAGATGATACTGACTTTGATATTTTAGGTACTATATGCGTTTTTTTTGTAAGGACTGTATTGGTAGTAAGAAAATGTATTGGTTGGGTTATTTCTTAGACGAGTAGTTTTTTCTTGAAAGGTCCTATAAAACAACATATGGCTTTAGTAAAAGATAAAATCAAGTCTTGATCGCAATATATAGAATTTATCTAAAAAGTCAAGTTTTCAAATATTTATATTCAATTGGATTGTTAGGGTAATGGACAAGATTACAAAAGTTAATAAATTGTATTTTTCTTTTAGTTCCTACAAATAGTAAACAACCAGTGCGTTTAAAAAATAAAACATTTCCGAAACTTTTAGCTGGAAAAAAAATTCTTAGATTTTATTGATAATTCTAAACGTTTAAAATCAATATAGAAATATTGCAATATTTTGAATTTTCATGCATTTCTTTTTTATTTATGTTGTTCTGACATAACATAAGATTAATTTGAATATAACATTATTAGCTTATTTAGAGAATCATACACGAATTCAACGAAACTTGTGATTAAAAATCCAATCTAGTCTATTACAAAGCATCTAATATTAAAAAGTATTTAGCTAAGAAACATATTTGAAAATCGTGTATTGATAATTTTAGCTATTATCGTTTTTTGTCGTTGTTATATATTTAGACGAAGCCCAAGGTGCTGAAGCTGTTCATATTCTTCATTCCATTCTAACATTGCGCGAAAATCAATCTTCATCCACCCCGGCTGTTCTGTCGAAAATTTATTTTACACTCGCAATGCTATATGTCGTTCTTGAGAAATACACTATAGTAGGTGCCATATTAAGTATCGCTGTTCTTTTAAGTCGAGTGAATTATTAGGTTTTTAGGTGAATTATTCATAGGAGTGGTTGTTTTACGAGGATTTTTTAAATATTGTCCCTTTCTAATAACTACTGATATCCCAATGAAAGCATCTTTTATGTGTATGATAATAAAGTTTATTCTTGCTTTTCTTATATTTTTATCCAGGCACACGAATTTACAGATAAAGCGCGTATCTCAGCTGAAAAGGGGTTATCATCGGACCCAGAACAGGTCAAAGCTGTCATGGAGCTGCAATCATCTATTGGACGACTGGAGAACGTAGCATGATATTTTAAATGTTTTAAATGTCTTTAATCTTGCTTTGCACCACAGCTAATATTTTTATCAACCTAATTTTTCATCAAGTAGTTTAAAAAATAAGAACCTTACGGTCTTGGACTCATTCACCTTTATCATTAGCTTGTTTATGATTGAAGGAACTTCACTTTTTAACTGTATAGAGCTATGTTTTTAATTTTGAAAAATTGTTTTTAAGAAAGAAAACTTATTTCAAACAAGCAGAGTTAACTTTTAAAGAGAATTTTTTTGTTTTTAATTCTTTTTAATGGTTTTTAAATGTTATTCGACATTAAATACAAATAATTTCTTTTTGGTCTCTCTTGATTTTTCTTCTCACTACAGCATTACTCAGTGACACTTCCGTGCTTGTTCCAATCTATTTATTGTAGATTTTGTATAACAAATGTTCCATATTTTTTTGTATTATATCCAACGGTTGTAATATATTATATATTTTTAAGAATTGTTCAATGGTATCTTATTTCAGTAACACCAAGTTCCCGAAACCTTCATTTTTATTCACAGGTACAGAGATTTACTATGAACCGTATACTCGGATTGACCAATTTACTAAAAAAAATGTGTACTTAGTACACGTGTCATTTCCACACAATGTTAAGTTAATTCTTAACCAAATTTAAAATTTAAATTTTTTGTACAAATTTATATTATGATATCGTGCTGTGTTTTCTAAATCAGGCTCCAAAATTCAAAAAAGTTTGAATTATAAATAATAAAAGGAAATGATAAATATTAAGTATTTTTTCGTAAAGCTAAAATAAAAATTAGCTGCAATCTGAAATTTATTTTATGGTAAATTGTTATCAACTGGCAATGGTTGCCTAGAATATGGTTTAAATTGACCCAAAAATTCAACTCACCAATATGAAACTAAGAAGCAGTGTGATATTTCAAACAGGAAAATAAATTTGTAGGGAAAATTTTATTTCCTAAAAGTTTCAAGTCAATTCCAACCGAAATTTTTATTTTTTTACAAAATCTTATAATAATTTTTTGATTGCTTGTTCGGTAAAATAATCATAATGAGTGTTGCTATAAGGTGACTACTCAACTTGTAGTCATTATATTATTTACATCAGCACATATATACTTGTGAATGAATGAATCACTAGTAATAACAACGAACTGTTAAACAGTTTGTTTTGATCTAAAACATTTTACGTTTACTAGCCTAATGATGCAAGTCATATGGTTTTTAGCAGTTTAATTATTTCCACCAGAAATGATTATCCCATCCCTCAAAACACAGTTGGGTAAAATAATAACAAATCAAGAAAAACTAAATTATAATAAATAAATTCAAATTGATTATTGTTGTCATATACCAATATGGTTAAATAATATACGTAAATTATACATAATTACTGCAAGCTACTAAAAATTTCTTCTAAAGTTTTTTACTTATATAACTATTATATATAACAATAACTATTATATAAATTATTTTACTTAAATAACTTGAAAGTTTATTAAGGTGTAAGTATTAAGACAAGTGTAAGTGTAAGACAAATCACCATGTTTGTTAGTATTTGTGTAGTTTATTCGATTGCTATTAAATATCCTACGACTTGCTACACAAAACATCCGACTTGCTTTTACACAAGTATTAGCACTTTATCTAAGAGGAGTTACAAAGGATTTGCTAAAGAATTTTACTACTATTTCCCAAAGAAAAAACAGTGAAATGATTTTAAACAAGAAACTGTGCTATTGTTAGTTAATTCGACAGTTAAATAAGATAGTTCATATACACTTTTTAGTGACGACAGTAAAATTATTTATGATCAAAAAACTATTACTATTCAATGATAGAATTCAAACATCACTAATTTCCATTAACAATTACTAACATTCTACATTTGAAACGAAATACGCACGTTGCTGAGGTTGGCATTGCGTAAGTTTCAAAGTGAACTCGTAAAAGAAATCACATTGTTCAAATATTCAAAATTTTGATCTGTGACTGAAAAAACTCAGTATCATTCATGTAAATTTTGTGTTTCTTTAAGACAATATAACAAAAAAAAATTATCGGGCATATGTGTTAGATAGAATCCAGCAATAATACATGGAAATATCAAGCCTTTCATTGCTATATACAAAAATTCCTAATAAATGTTTTGCATTAAAAATTTGTCCGTCAGACGTCTCACATTCATATTGTGTTGACACACCTGGTACATCATATAACAATAGGTTCATAACATCATTAATAATTGTTTTATCCATGCGACAAATTGCAGGCTATATAGAAAAAATCCCCAAAGAAACAGCTGACTGGAAATTGTATATGAGCATTACCATAACATCTACACCATTCTTTTCGGCAGCGTACCATACATAGTGTAATATCGTTACCGTAAATATCATTCACCGTAAATATCATTCATATCATTGTGATATCAGTCACAACTTCCTCATTTACTTCTTATAATTAATTTATATTAGGGTTTTTTCCCCCTCTGATTTTGAGTAAAGGGTAAGTTACTGGAGAGGGAAGGGGGGATTAGTTTATTGGAGCCCTTAAAAGATATCTCATTAATTGTCGTCCTGTTCTGCCTCTAAACCAGCCTCACCGTGTGTTTCTTCTTCATTCTCTTCGTGCTCCCCATCGCCTTGATTGGCAGCCGCCACACCACCATTACCAGCGTCTAAATTTTGATCCCCATTCTCATCATCTTCCAGTGTCACACTTTTAACGTCACTCTTTAAGTTATTCTTTCTTTCGACTGGCTTATCAGCATCATCTTTCATAATCCTATCTTGTTTACGGATAGGAACAATACGATCGATTTTATTCTCAGCCAGTGGCTGTTCAGTGTTTAGAATATTCTCATCTCTAGGATGATTAAAGTTCTTTTCTTGATTTAGAGCTTGCTCTTCAAACTCATTTACATTTCTAATAACGTGATCTTCGTTTTCACGATTACCTTGTTCCTCTTCGTCGCCGTAATTCTTGACGTTTTGTTCGTCGTGATTATATTCCGCTTCTTCAATATCAGCTAAGTTTGGTTGCACGTTCTACGCAAAAGAATAAAAGAATTGATTAATGCGTGTAAATACACCCACCCTCGTTTTCCCTTTGTAAAAACCATCATTTATTTATACGATTACAGCTTCATTTCAGAATGGGAATACCATTAAGGTGGTTTTGTTTGAAAAATTAGAAAGTAAGACTGGGAGAGCAGGGCGAACTGATTTTTAAAATGTAAATAAAGTTATAAAAGTAACTTTGAATCATTGTGATATGATACGAAATCTACTTACATTAACACCGTTTTCAGTGTTTTTATGCTGCATGGCTAAAGGGGGTTTTAGTTGATTACTTTTGCGTAGTGACTTTTCATCTTGTTTTTTGAAACTTTTTCGGAAATCTGCAGCTTTCAGCGGCATCACACCATCAAGTTCAACTGTTCGCAAGTCGATGTTGTTCATGGGCTGCCATTTTATTCTTACATCAGAACTGTTAGCTGAATCTAAACTGTGCGATTCGATTAGTATGGGATCAATTTTAGAATTCAAGTTGAAATTTTTATTTTTAATATTAGCGTTGTTTTCATCTGCAGGTCCTGATATAATGTTATCAGCAAGCGTATTTTTAAATTTATTAATTCTTTGACCAATAGGATTTCCAAGGTTATCATTTTGTTTGTTGGTGATATTGTACAAAGATGCTGGTTTACGAACAGGTTTGTGCTTCACTATTTTCTCTTCGACAGATTCTTCTAATGTTGTTTTTAAAATATCTTTCCAACTCAATTTTTTCTTGGCTTCTTTATTGATATTTTCATCGTAGGGTGTTTGTGTCGTTGACGTCACTGCAGTGGTCGTTGTTGTTGTTTCTGCATTCTTTTCACGTCGAACAAAACGTTTTATAGTTGGCGTCACAACTACGTTAACCATTAGCTTGTCGTTTTGATGAATTTTCTTCCCAGCTAACTCTCTTTTAAATGGTACATCCTTTTCATGATTTCGATATTTAATCTGTGATAAAATTGCATCTTTCTGCTCATTGCTCATGATATTGATGAAATTTCCCTTGAGTCGATCTGGAATATCAACGTGCTCTTGTTTCACGAAATTATTATTTCCATCCTTAAGATCTAAAACACCAATGGTTGTGTTGTTTTTTATTGTTTCGATAAGCTCTTTACTTTCGTCACCGGTCCCACCAACTGGCTGGTCCACATCTCTGGATGGCCTATCAATCAAACTATCGGAAGTGTTTTGAGGTAGAGAATCCAATCTTGTATTTAAAACTTCAGTTTGTACTCTTCTATCTTTTATTATACTGGCATTCAATCTACTTGAGTTATTTTGTAGACTGAAAGATTCTTGTAACGTCTCATTTGTTTTATCGGTGTTCATCACATTTTCCGAATGTTCTTTCTAAACCCAAGATACAAAGATAATTAGTACAATGATACAACGAGAAACGAAATTATAAACCATTTCTAGATCATTCTATTTCCACATGACTTATAGTTGACGCAATAATGTTTGGTCTATCATAAAACATATTTACTGTTTCGTTCGTAAAATCTCCTTGAGCCATGTAGCTGTCCACATTTTGAGAATTCGAAGAAATAGCGGATTCTAATAAAATAAAATAGCATTTAATTCATAATGCGCAAGTTAATATTATGAGAAAGCTATTTTATTGATATCTTATTGGAGGCTTTGAGAAGGGTTCTAAAAATAAGTTCACTTTGAAGTTCAATCTAAGTTTTTTTATTTTAAGCTTAAACCTTTACATTCTTGTGATAGTGGGAAGGCTTTATTCAAGGAAAAAGAAAATTTGATAGCTACTCCCGCTAATCAAAATTAAATCAAATTCAAAGTTAAATTAAAATTGGGATCCAATTATAAATATTTAAGTACCATTTAGAGTGCTATTGTTTATCAGCTCCGCGGTTGCTTTTACACTACCATTCATAAAATCTTGCTTTTCCTATAGAAAGAATCACAAAAACAGTTTGATGAGGTACAATTAATAACAACAATTTAATAAAGCTACGATTGGATACAACAATTTAATAAGAAGCTACGATTGGATACAACAATTCAATAAAAAGCTACGATTGGATACGACAAATTAATAAGAAGCTACGATTGGATACGACAAATTAATAAGAAGCTACGATTGGATACAACAATTTAATAAAGCTACGATTGGATACGACAATCTAATAAGCTACGATGAGATAAAACAATTTAATAAAGCTACGATTGGATACAACAATTTTATAAGAAGCTACGATTGGATACAACAATTTAATAAGACGTGTCATTATTTATGGGCAATCTATAAAGCGATAAAACTAACAGAAATGTTTTTGGTAAAATTGTTTACATTGGATACCTTTTAGAAAACGTTGTTAGTACATTACCTTTATAATAGAAGTGTCGTCTTCCAGTTGTTTCACACGATTCATGTATTGTCTTGCTAATTCAGTTGCAGCTTTTAATTCGCCCTAAATGAAGATGATCATAAGTTTGCACATAAATAGTAATCGGTATTTTTTGGATAGAAACGTTAATAAAGCAAAAAAAGTGGGTTTAAAGGGCTGGTGAAATAATAAATTTACCATTGTTTTCTCGTAATAATCTTGGTTAAGTTTCGCTAATTCTTGATAATGGACCTTTGAATTAAATAATTCTTGGATTCGACCTAAAAACAACGATCTGGTTTTAAAGAACAGATACTAGAGTAACAGATACAGTCGGTAATCAAAGAGTTGACTTGGACTTATAATCAACGTTACTTTAGTTGGAAATATTTAAACATAGTTTAAGCAAATTCGTGCTTTTTGAAAGAAAATTTCGAATGGAGTTTTTACATAGATTTAGATATTGTTATACTTGTTAGTTAAGTACTACAATTAAACTTCAAAGAAAACGATGAAAAAATTAGTTAATTAAAAACAATATAAAAAAGCTTGTTCAATTGGTGCATTGTTAACAAGGATTATAGTATCAAGGAATCCTCGGTTTGTAATTCATTATTTATTGAAACATAGTGAAAAAAACGTATTTTTGGGAAGTGTTTTTCTAACTTTTGATTGCTAACAACCACACACAAATCTTCTTTATACTAAAAATCTGGGTTGTAGGTGGGTAATCAGTTTCAGTTAAATTTTCAATATATTTCTTAAACAAGTTAATATAAATTTTTAACACAAAATTAATGTCATTTTTATCATAAGCTTCAAAAGTCTTTTAACAGTCTTTTTATTTCATACATTTAATAATAGCTATTCCATTTTATTTTTTTTACTTTTTGATAACATTATAAAGGATGGCTGATGACATTCCAGTAGTTCACTTAATGAATGATAATTGATTTGAAGATTGAACTATTAAGGTATTAAAATGCCAATCCAAATTTCTACTTTCTGTTAAAATTGTTGAAACGTTGATTAATATTAGATGATATGTTGTCATTGTTAGGGTGTATTTTCCGCCAAAATATTTTATTTTATTTTATTTCCAATGCAAACACATTTTTACAACAATAACAGTAACATCAACAACAATAACAGTGACATCAACAACAATAACAGTAACATCAACAGCAATAAAAACAACAACAACAACATAAACAACCATAAAATTAGCATCATTAGCACCACCTTCAAAAACAACAACAGTACCATCAATAACAACAATTAAAACAACAAAAACAAATACTTTGTAAAGAAAATGACTCTGTATCCTTAGAATTCTTCAGGCTTTCATAATCAGTTTTTGCTGCGTCAGTGATTCTTTTATGATCTTCGCTTAACCGATTATATTGTTGTTGTAGCATTACATGATTTTCGGTTAATTCGTCATAGTTGGCCTTAAAAACAAAAACACATTACCCTGTTAACAACATATAATAATGGGATGGGGTATTATGTTTGTAATCAACATATGAACACATTAACACAGTATATATGTAAAATAATGCATGAATTAACCTTCAACATACCTTTAACATTTTGTAGTTTGTATCCAAAGCACTGAATCGGTTGCGAGCTTCATGCTACACCGAAAGAACAATGTATTCAATCTTAACATATCTTCTAACAACAAAGACTTTTCTTGGGATGCGCCCTTGAGTGACAGGGTCTACCTTACCTGTCTACAACAAAACTAGCAACACCTTCATGTTGGCTGGTAGAGTGGTTTAAGAAATCAGCTTATTTATTAAAATAATTTAATTTCTTTTTCCAGTTTAAAGCACACAATATTATTTTGAAGCTAACAGCACGAAATTAGAAACCAAAAAAAAAAAAAAATTAATATAAGGTTTATATAATAATTCAAAAACAAAAGGAATTATTACTTACTTTGGATTTAGTGATATTTAATTGGTAATCTTTAATAACAGTTGCATATTCTAAAACAAAAGATGTCAAAAATCAAAGAAATGAAATGCAAGGCACAAATTATTAAATACAAATACAATAAAAGAATTATAGCAATAAATATGAAATAAACAATACTGATTAAATCTTAAGACATATCAGAGAAAAAAAAGAACAAGAATAATAAATAATTGGTTTCTGGTGAAACAGTGTTACAGGCAAAGAAAGCTTAATTTTGATATGAAAAATAAGAACTCCATTCAGTCAATGCTGGGAGTCCAATAAGTGAATGTAAACACCAAAAAAAACACAATCAGACAGCATTATAAACAAATATTTTCACCTTGTTTAGCGTTTTTGTGGCTTTCTTTCTCTTTTCGTAATGCTTCTTCCAACTTAGCACTATGATGGTACACAACTAAAATTAAAATTGAAATAATAAATGAAATGCAAGCATTCAACAAAAACAATAAAAAGGAACCATAACATAATGTATGTAAATTTGTAGTGTCAATTTATAATATAAAAACAACTAGGGAGAAGAGTGACAAACTTTTATCCCTCATGTAATGGAGGCTTGTTGATTTATTATTCATTAATATTTAATAAACTTTTACATACCTTTGAGCTGTTGCTTCAATATTTTATTACGACTGTCACAGTTTTTCGAAATATTTTCAGCTTCTTTGATATCATTACTTAAATTACTATAGATGTAATAACTGTAACCAATAAATAGCAAACCCCCTGCGAAAATGAACAACGGTGCAAATCGATTCCTTCTATTCATACTTTTTGCTTCTTATATTGTTATTATCATTGGTCAAACTGGATTGTCATTATAGCAAAATTTTCTTTCTACTGTAAAAAAAAATTCATGCATTAGTAACACAACATATAAAGCAACAATAAACATCTTAAACATTTCTCTAAAAAAAAAAAAAATTTATGTTTTCCAAGTAAAAAATTCTCTGTATATTATTATAACTTGTAAATCTACATAAGAAAAACTTACTTGCATAAAAACATAAATGCATACATTAATTATCTCAGAGAAAACACACACTCCTTAGATTAGATGCATTACTTTAATTATAAACATTCATTCATATGCTTAAAAATTATGTAGATGAGTTTTAAAATTTAAAAGAATTCAGTTGGATACATATTAATATAAATTTCCATTTCATTTTATAAAAAGAAAATTATTTTTATTCATAAAAAATATCTTTCCGTAGACACATGCTTAAAACACACAGTGCCTTCAAAGGTGATTAAGTTTGGACAGATATGCTTATATCATCATTAAATTTTCTACAGTTTAGCAATTAAATAAATATAAACAGAACTCCATCATTCTCTTGTAGAGTACAATATCTAGTTGACATAGAGCTCAAAGTGATTTTTGGGGCACTCAAAATCATAACCAACAATATCTTTTCACTAATGGACTCACTGCTATCCATTTACTTCTGAGAATATCAATGGCTGCTAATCCACCTATGTCTGCTTCATCTTCTGATTCAAATTCTCTGACTTTGTATACAACACACCTTATCTTCATTTCAATGGGTTAATCAAGTAGTGCCCATTATAGATCTTTAAATCATCCAACTATCACACATTTTACAGCATCATTTCGATATTCAAACTCTTTTTTATAAAATTATACCAATATTGCCTTTTTATCAAAAAATTTGCCTTTTAAGTGAAAATAACGCTCCTACAGTTTAGTCTGTCAAGATACTTTTCCTACCTGATGATTGTTTACCAACAATCCTTTTGTCATCCCCCC
>JAUELD010045921.1:0-10877 GCA_031471615.1 Aglantha digitale
GAATCATTTAAGAAAGTTTGAAGGCTTATATCTTTTGATCTAAACAATATTTTTTGAAACTGTAAAGGCCATTCTCTATATTTTTTTTCATACTTTCTAGCTATATATAAATTATTTTATGGTATTAAAACTCGTGCGAAGTTCCCCTTTAACTAATTTAAATATTGTACTTCTATACATGCATGATTTGTCCTCAATAGTTTTGTTTACTTGCAATGATGCAGTTGACATTTTGCAGCATACTTTATTGAATTCTTTTTACTTAATGTTTATTCTAAAGCAAACATTTATTTAAAAACAAGTAAATAGCTATAAGCTACATGTATCTTCAGTCATTTTCTTATATGATCAAAAAACAATTATCCCCATGGAATGTTACAAATAGTTTTTTTAGCAATTTTTATATAAAATTATTAAAGTTCTTTTATTAAACGGAAGTTTGTAGGGCTGTTTTACTTTAAAACGTTGATTCTACATATTTAATTTATCTACATTGTCCAAAACTACATCCACAGCATAAATAGCCCAAAACCGAACCCCCTGAATGTTTTATTTTGCAAAACTTGAGCAAAATTTTAAAATTTACACTAAGATACAACACTGATGATATTTGTAAGAGAAAACTACTACTACTACTACTACTACTACTAATCCAACATACGAAGTTATCTCTGCAATATTAAGTTTTGATTTATAACAGTAAAACTATATAAACTTATTCATACACCCACATATCTTACCGATCACCACAATCGCGTTGCGTTGTCCGACGTGAAAAGTTATCTCCAACAAATTTAGATAAAGTTTTTATTTAAGTTATATATATATATACTGTATCTCCATATTTATTTTTGATATAACCCAGTAGGCAAAAAGTTGTCTAGCCTAAAAGACGTCTAGAAGACGACTGATTTACAAGACTAGTAGACGTCTAACTTTATTTGTCTAATAAATGTCTAAAAATATTTTGTCTTTTAGCATCTCAAATTGGTCTAAAAGACGTCTTTTAAATTTTAGAACAATTTAATCTACTCAACAATCTAAAGAAAGTCGCATTAGAATCATTTCAAATTATTAAATTAAATTATTTCAATGCATTGAAGGAAAGATAAAGGCGACTTTTATATAGGTAGATATGTAAAATAAATTAGCTTTGGCCTACCAAAGTTCTTATTAACACTGTACTATTTATCTGTTCGACCTAGATGCGCATATAGATAACTCACACTAACTAAAGGTCTATTAGCAAGTCCAATTAGTAGTACAAAAGTGAATCCGACCTGATGCTATCTAGTAAGATATTATAGCAATAACACATTGTTAAAACATAAAAATATATAGGGCTGCACAATAAATCTTAGCACATACATATAATCATAATGTTCTTATGTTTTTTATGGACCAATCTAGAACTTCACTGTATAAAGTCGTATATAACTATTTACCAATGACAACTCTGCATAACCTTTTGCTTTCAAATACGAGTTTGTTTGCACCTTTCATGTTCATGCATGCCATAACTTTATTTGTAAATAAGCTAGAAAATTAGTGTACCTAAGTAATTAGTTTTATGCAATAGATAGGAACATAGCATTCACAAATCTTGGCGTCGGTTGGTTTTGTAACTAATTGTTGAGCGTATTAAAAAAATAAAGCTTCACCTTTTCAAAACGTTTCTTGTATGGTCTTTGAAATCAACCCCGCCAATGACGCTTAAAAGTGAAAAAGTCGTTTTCGCTGGAATTACCATCGTAACAAAAACTACAAAAAAGTGATGAACTGATAACTAAATAACTTACCATATTTTTATTTTTCTCTACATCGAGAACATCATCTTCAAGTTCGTTTACTTGATCTATATTCTCGGCAGATACAAAAGTGTATGATTGGGCCAGTAGCGGACGATTTATCAAATTAAATTATATGGAATAAAATAACCAGAAGCAGGAGCTTCATCGTGATGTTTATAGATCGACGTTTCATTATTGTATATTGTTTTATTAAGTTTTAATAGGTATATTAGTTTTATCATAGTCAATTTAATAAATCAATATACTATAGGTATACTTCACCCAGATATTTTTCAATCCTTACGAGGAATAATAGTTATGTTCTAATATTGCAATTATGCGGTTTCAGTTTTATATCCCCTAATTTTCGCAATTTTTGTCAACAGAAACACTGGTTTGTATTGGGTAAAAATAAGTTATGTCCTGATTTTGCAAACTTGATTGAAGTGAAATTATTAATATGTAAAACTTTCTTACCAGCCTTTAAGGATGTCAAACAAAAACCTTTTACGCAAGCGGAGTCAAACAAAAAGAAATTGTCAACAAATATATTATGTTTCGAATGTCAATCAACTTCGAGCTTCTTCTTCTGACAGATCCATGCGTTGAATTTATTGTTACATTTTAAGCACTAAGTTACATTGCGAAACACGCATGCGTGAATTACGCGCCATTTTCATTCCTTTCTATATATCCATGGTCTCTATAAAAATTCATAGTCTGTAGTCTTAAATATATATACTTGGATTTTGTTAATATAAATTATACGTCTTTTAGACGTCTTAAATGCGACTAACAAATAAGGTAAGATATAAATATGTAACAACATTACATGTGACGTCTTTAAGACGACTAAAAGATTAATGATCTAGACTAGACCCGTATAGGATAAATTTGAGCCCACTGGGAATAGTAGTTATTAGTGTTACAATATGACTCATATTCACAATATACATTAAATAAACAATCCAAATAGTCATTATTGCATTTACATGTTATATTTATTTCAAATGCTTTCATGCTTCTGTTATGCTTGACTTTTTTTATTTTTTATTCTTATATTAATCGTTATTGTCACATCCTGATCTAGTAATGGTATTATCATTATTTGTTTATTTTAATATGTTACTACGTATGGCACCTATATTGACATAATGTTTTGTTATGCATGCAGTTATGGCGTGCTGGTAACATATTTGTTGTCTCTAAACACGTATAAACACAACATAGCACACACGATTTAAGCCAAGTCGTGTTACATGCTACACCTTATTTTACATCGCGCAAACTTGGTTGCCAAAACAATCCGTGGTTGCCAAAACAAGAGGTTTAGTTTTACGAACAGGTATATCATTATTTTGTTTGTATACTTCATTTAAGGAATTTAATCAATTGTGATATCCTAAATAGCTTGTTTCTTATAGTCTATTCAACTATGAAAAACTGCAGTACTGCAGTCTTCACTCTATTACCTCATATTTTTCTTACATTGCGTGTCATATTTGAAGTTTATATTGCATCTTTTTCATACTCACGCAAATGCACAGACAAGCTATACCAACATGTTAATTCTCCTTAATCCAGTCCCACACAATATCTATACGTTTTAAGCAATAAAATTCAGGTCTTCATTTTATGCGAATCTTACGTTTTTTATGACTGAATTTTTAAATGTGAAGTTCTAAAATTCAAATATAATTGCCACATTTCATAAGAAAAAAACAGTTCTAAAATTCAAATATCACTACAAAATTCCACGAGAAAAGAACTTCCATTTATTGATTTATGTACGTTTTTGTGGTTGGTCAGTAAAATTTGGGTCTGCATTTTGTATCTTTTGTAATTCAAAGAATTCCAAAACAAAAAAAATATATAAAAACAAGATATAGTTTATATATTTTTCTGAATCGCCTTTGAGTTGGTCATTTTAGTGGTGTCCATATTTGAAAATAATATATTTTTGTTTTGCTGACGTCACCCGATGAACGATGACAAAACTGGAGAATTTTTTTTGCCACCTATGTTTTTTTCATAATTGACCACTCGAGAACCCATTTTAATGAAAACTTTGCTTCTAACAAGCATAAGCACGCGAAACTATTTTATTATAAATAGTGACCCACGGTATTGGTGGAAACCTACTAATTAAGCGATTTCTCTTAAATAATCAATTGTGTTCTATTTTTTAGACCCAAATGATGTAAAAGAATACAAAACCCGTTAGGGTAATAAATTCAAAATCGTATATCAAAATGGTTAGAAAATTGGTAGTACCTTCAATCATATCCCAATCTATGTGACCTATGACATATACGTGTTAAAGCGAAATACAATTCAAAGATGGGACAAACTTTTTGAAATTTTTTGAATAATTTTTTTAATACATGGTGTCATATAAAACAAAATATCTAAAAAATGTCGATTTTTTCAGAAAAACTAGTTTCAGAATTGGAAACTACAATAGATTTTGAGTAAGATAAAGGTATAATGTTCTATATGTTTGAAATTTCACCTTTTTTTTAGTTTTTGGTAAAAACAGCAATTTGATTAATAGGATAACTGACAATGAAATTTTTGATTTTATCCCAACACCCTGTATAGCTAGAATCCTACGACCCAGGAAAATGGCATTATAAGAGATACATTATACCTGAAATTTTGGGATTGTGTGATGGTTTATATCACATAATTTACCATTATATATGGTAAATTAAAATATGTGTCGAAATTAAAAATAGCGATACCTTCTCGACACAATCATTGAAGAAATCACGAAAATCTTTTGTATGTGATAAACCTGCGCCAATCACAAACAGGTTTCGTGTTATCATCTATATGAAATCAAACCACAAACATTTACATCAAAAAAATCTATAAAGGTTAAGACTCAGTTAACATATGGTCAAAAGCATTTCCAAAAAGAAGATTAATAAAAAATACTCCTTGGCTACTTATTGCCGTTCTTTGCATTAAGATTCAAAACTATTAAAGAGGAACTGAGGGCAAAAAAAGTGATCCTAATTTTTTGAAATTTTAATTAGGCAATTACAATTTTGATTGAGTTTTTAGGAAGTTATGACCATTTAAAGTTTTTAAAAATTTGTTAATCGCCACAGGTGCGAAACATAATAAGAACAATGTAGTTATTATTAAAATTGTTTTTTATTTTATTCTTATCATTGTTACCTAAGATGTAAGCTTTTTTGGGCTCAATAAAGTACCTACTGTTATTATTTTTAGAATAAGAATTCAAAACTTCTGAAACCATACATATTTACAAGAAGACGTTAATTTTATGTATGTGAATAGCTTCAAAACTTTAGAAAAAGAAAAGTATGCTTAATGTTTTGTGAAATGAGATAGATGGAAACTACGACAACTAATAGATAGATCATCTACTAATTAACAACTATAATTGATGCAAATATGAAGAATAAGAGTAACGAATATAGGTGTAAAGAATAAGAGCTCCTGATAAAGTTAACAAGTCAAAGATTAATTTTTACTAGATTTGATTTTCACAAGATTTCACTAAGTTTAAAGAACAAGTTCAACTATGATAGATATATTACAATGATGACACTCAAAAAACAAAGACATTTTTTTCTCTCTTAGAATTCAATTATAAAAATTCAAAAATAACAATCAAAAACAAAAACAGGATAAAGGTATGAACACATTAGGACGAGAATATATTATTTTCACCAAAACATATAAGATTGAATAAGATTGCATATACTCACACTAAATGTTCCACAACTGTGACGTCAGAGATTTTATCACATGATTTTAGAAAATTGTTATCCTTAGTAAAAAAACATTTTTAAATTTTCGTATTACTTTTTTCTTAATGTAGTATTAAAAGAGCTTTTTTTAAGCCAAAGTGGTCACCTTCCTTTCAGTTCCTCTTTAATAAACTCAAGAAAAAAAGTAAGTACTATTTGTTTCTGTTAAATTTCAATTAGTTGTCTTGGTTTTCATGAAATAAATCGGATAATAAAAAAAGATTACTAGAAGCAACATGAAATCAACTATTTAAATATATTAAATATAAATTGTGTTAGTTAAACTAGAGTAATTTTACTATAAACTTTTTACCTTAAAGTTTGCATCAACACTCTTATTAAAATGAAGCGTAGATGATTGTTTTTCCAGCTCATTCATTACTAAGCTTAAAACAAAACAAAACAAATTTAAATCCCTCTGCCTATAACAACAAACTTCACCAAATCAATTACTTTTTAATTCATGTCTTAATCATAGAAAAAAGTTTTACTTAATTTTTCATTGCAATTTTCTTGCATAATCATAATGATAATAAATAATAATTTATGAAACAAGCAATAAAGTAGAACTGGAGCCCCAGAAAATATTAGAGAAAAAAAATTGCGACCAATGTCATCATTCACATAAATTATTTAAGAAACCGATCAGTTTAAGGCAGTGTTCACTTATCTTAAATCACATGTTAAACTAAACATAAAAGACCATTAAAAAGAAAAAGTGAATTTAAATTTGTTTGAGATACATGATACATGAGTTTGAAATCATTTTCTAGAGTATGATGATTTTCAGCTAGCTAGTATAATTTTAAAAGTACTAAAACAAGACTTACCAATGAGTATAACTATTTAACCTTTCCTGCGAAAACTAAATTTAACTGATGCATATAATTCTACAAAACTTATACAAAATATTTAGCACAGAATAATATTGTGCAAAAACATTGCCATCCTATATCCATCCATCACCCTCATATAGTCGTATAGTAACCACTTGTAATAGAGTACCATATAGTGTTTAAGAATAAATCTTTAGATATGCAATTTGGGTTTTTTTTTCTTTAAATATTGAAAACTTTCTAAATTTATGACTAACTAGCATCATGGAAAAAAAACCTATCGAAGAAGGTAAAACAGTATTACGAATGTCCGGACTATGGTCAAGTTTACTTTACAAATGTTACTGGAGAAAGATTCTCAATATATAACTTACCTTTTATGAATATCTTGTATTTCTTTTTCCAAGATGAAATTACGAAGATCTCGTAACTCTTGAATAAAGTGCCGATCAATATCGTCTATGTCAATGCACAAATCTACAAATGCAAACATTACTCTTCAATTGTACTAAAAGCTCAAATTATATAAACTATCGTTAGCAATATCTATGAAACATAACAAATTTAGTTACCTATTGAATTGTGAAGCTCATTTAGATATGTCCATTTATCCATCATACATTCTGAACATTTAATAATATCATCATAAGATAAATATTGAAGCCTATAAACATAGGCAAATA
This sequence comes from Aglantha digitale, assembly GCA_031471615.1. Lineage (NCBI taxonomy): Eukaryota > Metazoa > Cnidaria > Hydrozoa > Trachymedusae > Rhopalonematidae > Aglantha > Aglantha digitale. Next base: position 7,095 of record JAUELD010045921.1, read on the forward strand.
TGATTATAATCATAATTTATGAAAACAATTTTGAAAAGGTTTCCCACGGCACATGCACAAATATACCTAAAATTGTTGTGAGTATAGGTTCCTATAAAAAAAGACAACTCTTAGCCCTAAGGAATAATTGGTTTCAGAGTTACAGCTACCTAAAATTTTACTGAAATTTTATTGATACAAACAAATCGTCAAAGACGTCATTATTGAGGACCTACAACTTTTGTAAAAATTAAGAACATGCTTATTCTACCATTTCAAGGAATGAAGCAAAAACTTGAAAATAATTCCAGTAACCTTAACCAGTAACAGTAAAGCAGACAGTCATTTCATAAAACGCTAGTTATTTATTCATTCATACAACTATCATTCTGTTTCTTATTTTTTCCTTGAAAATTTGCCAGATGTTTGTATTAGGATTTGTTGTATGCAATATAAAGGTGTTGTAAAGTATATGGTAATAAAGTATTTAGTAATACAAGAAAACAATAAGTTGGCAATGTTTTTGTTGTTTCTACAAACACCTGATCTGATTGTGAAGCACTCTGTTAATGATTGTCCATAGAAAAATTACTTTAGTAATCAAAACCTCAAACCTTTTCTTTGATGTCTCAAACCGAATAACAAAAACAAAAACAAGTGGAAGATATTTTCTAAAATGAAATTAAAAACTTGATTAGAGCAGTAAATGCTATGTACTTTATTTATTTTAATGTAAAAACTCAAATTATTAAAGTTGACATACATATATTTTGGTGTAACTTTAAATACTTGTTTTTAAGGGAAAATAATAAATCTTATGTGAAAGAAATTTTTATGAATCATCAATAAGAACTTAATCGTATTTTTTAACTTTATAACGATTAAATCAAAAGGATGATAAAGATTTAACTTCATCAAAAGAACTTACTTTAAAAGAGATGAAGAAAACACAAATTGTTTAGTTAGTATGTCTAACAAACTTCCATCCATTTCTTCGTACACCTTAATAACATTTTTCATGTTGTCAAACTACAAACAGAAAAGATAAAATAAACCATATAGTAGATGTTTAACCTGGATGTCACATATACAGTCAAACCTGTCTTCCCAGACACCTGCATATGACGGACACCTCACAGACCACCCAACCTATTTCAAATGCATTTAGCTCTTTATAAGCCAGACACCTGGCTTATGCGGACGATATTTTTTCGTCCCGAAAATATATGCAACCTCTATAAGCAGGACATATGAAGCAGGTTGAATCTTTTATCGAGTATATAATACATCATTGAATGGACTTGACACTTAACATTTTTTGTTTAAATTATAAATCTAGTTTTTTTATTTTAAAATAAAAATTTACAATGCATCCTCATTGTAAAAATTAAAACAACAATATCTACAGATGTTACAAATTGCAGATAAAAGAATAGCAAAAAAAGCAGAGAAAAAGGCTTTGTAACATCTGTATTCACACTTTATACTATACCATTGTAAATTAATAATTATTGTAATTAACATAAGCAATTAGCTAATAAAATATATTTTGAATTATAACAGTAATTTTTTTAATTAGTTTGAAAAACATCAAAGATATGATGGAAACATGTTAGTAATAACAATTGTTTTTTATTTAACATTCATTTCTAAGTTACTGCTTTCAAGACAATTTTCCATATAGAACAAATGTTTTTTAATTAGCATCTATATTCCCATGTAGAATTAATTTTTTATTTATTAACATTGATATATTTTTTTCAGAATTTTTTGATATAAAAACACTCCTTTGCGTAACTTAAATCAAGAGAATCATCAAAGTTTGCTTTGATCTTTTAGGTGGATAAATTTTTGCGTGGACTAATTTTGGCGGATAAAGAATTTCGGGATCTTTGGCGCAGAATATTGATTCCCTCTAGGCTACAATATTGTAACATAACCTCATTGTCTCATTAGATTGAATTTGGATCAAATTTGGCTTTGACAAGCCTGGGAACTTGACTGTTAACTAACTCACTGTTAACTCTTATTATAAGACACACATAATTTACACTAAACTAAACTGTCTAATTTCTAGATTTAATTCTAATTTGAAATTCAAATATTGTCAGGTTGAGAATTGTCACAACAATTGTTTACCTGAATACACCCTGTGCTTGATGAAAGTCTGAGTTTCGTTGCAAAATGAAACTTGCCTAATTATATATTTTAAATACCTTACCTTGACTCAGGCAATTAGGGAGCGTGACTTTATTAATGGGTGAGTTGGATTAAGCCAAGGACCTTATGAATCTAGAAATCAAAAATGTAAGGCGAAACCACTTGAAAAAGGAGCTAATAGTTAGTCAAATGACACTTGGCTAAATGGGTTAGGATCATGATTGTAGATATAGTTAAAAAGAACTTTCCCACGCAATTATTCAAGGGAAAGAACAGAAACTTTTGCGGATGCTCAGTCAAATATGCCCATAATATTCTTTTTAAATATTTTTTCTTTTTAAAAATCACTAGCAACACTTCATTAAGGTACTTTATTATACAACACCTTTCTGAATTCCTGCTTATTAGTCATGGTGACTGGCATTTAAGTAGGACTCATGCTTTTCTCAAATTAAAGCACATGTTTCATGGTGCAGGATTATACAATAGGGTTATTATTCAAGAAATATATTTATTTTTTAATTTCATTATTAATTATTTATAAAAGCTGTTATATTTTTATAGTTCAAACATATATTTTATTTGTTGTATTTGTTTTAATTGGATATTTTTATAAAAATTAGCATACATATATTTGTTAAATCAGCATAAATAATTTAGAATAAATTGATATATTTACTACTAACATGGATATAAGGCATGTATATAGCATAACATATATATATTTTCTATCAGCATCATTATATACACTCAGCATGAATATTTCATTAAATAATTTTCATTGAAAACCTCTCTAATAAACTATTACAAATAAACTAAAATTTTGATTGAATTAAAAATAAAAATTTATTAAAACAATAAGACCTCACATATTATTAAAAAAGATTTGAAATAAATAAATTTCATGTTTTTTAAGATTTTAGTCTAAACAATCTTAAATTTTTTACTTTTTTTTGTCCTATGGTAACTATGGCAATGTATTTTTGACAACAGATGTATATTTCAATAGCATTCGAAAATAACCTGTAGCGTTGTCATTATCAATATGAACAGGTGAACTCAGTAAGTATCAACTCCGGAATTATGGTAAGCCCTATTTCTTTCAATAGAAAGCTATCATCTACATTTAATATCTATAACTCAATTTTATACTTTCTTTTAAGTTTTGTTGATTATATTTTTTTAATTTGAACAAAAAAACATTATTATGGTGTTGTCAACAAACAATAAGTCATGATAATTTTCAATATACTACTAAAAGATAACCAATTGTTAATATCAAAAATTGTATATATTTATATCAAAGTTTATTTTGCTACTATTTGATATCATTTTAAAACATGCCTAAACCATTAGTCCGGTGGAAATTAGAAAAAGCTTGCTTTTTTAGGTGCAGTAGATTTTTTAGCTAGTTTTTACCAGAATTTAGTGGAGAATCAGAATCCGGTTGATGCCAATCGCCAAATGTTGGGCATTTTGATCAAAATGACGAATTCCGTAATGACGTATTTTTGCGTATTGACAATTATTTTTAAGGTACAATTATTTTTAAGAAAAAATTAAAATAAGGTTTTCAACATAACATATTTTGTATGACACTTCAGTTTTAAGATATTGTTTGTCACATTAATATCTATTGTCAAT
>JAUELD010045944.1:0-10871 GCA_031471615.1 Aglantha digitale
TGACTCTTCATTCTACATTTTTGTACTGTTCTATATGACACTGGAACATGAGTTCAGAAGTTTCATTGTTGTTTAGGTATTTTTGTCTGAATATATTTTCAATGTTAATGTGATGGTTAAAGTAGCTACGCAACCTGCATACAATCCTGTAAGTCTTTGTTTTCATGAATTTGCTTTATAGAAGCCAATAATTAATTTAACTGAAATTAAGAAAAGGTCAGTTTTTTCATGATTCTTTCAACGTCAGTATACTTTGTTTTAGGCAAATTATTTAACAAAAAAACTACATCTTGATGAAACAATGCATGTGCCAGCAAAATTATCTTTGCCAGGAAAACTTGTGTTCCCAAGGTAACATCAATCAAGTAGATTTATCTGAGCTGCTCTCTAAATTCTGTGTAATGGCTGACTTATTTATATCTTCAGTTGGCAAAAGACTGGTCATTTTTCTATGCTAGGACTGGGTGATGTTGTAAGTTACCTTTGTTATTGCTTAAATATTTCCCATTCTTGTAACTATGATTACCCTTCATATAAACTTTTATATTTAGGTTATGCCCGGATTATTACTATGCTTTATACTGCGGTTTGATAATCTAAAGAAACAGACTGGTTGTGGCGGTCATTCACCAAAGATATCATATTTCCATTTATCTTTGATTGGCTACTTTTTAGGTAAGTCGATTACTTAGACATTTTTTCATCAGCAGCACTTTAGTACACATTCAAACAGTACTCTTCCACTTGACATAGGTCTGGTTACTGCTACTGTTGCATCCGAAGTATCCAAAGCTGCTCAACCGGCGCTTCTCTACTTAGTACCATTTACAATACTACCGTTAATTGTGAGAGCATATATCAAGGTATTCGCTGTTTACCTCTTAAATATAAATGTGGTTGTACTCTCTTAAATATAAACGTGGTTGTACTCTCTAAAATATAAATGTGGTTGTACTCTCTTAAATATAAATGTGGTTGTACTCTCTTAAATATAAACATGGTTGTACTCTCTTAAATATAAATGTGGTTGTACTCTCTATGAACTTTTTGTTTAGGTGCTTAATTTTTTCTATTGTTGTAAATAGTTACAAGTTTCTTTAATTCATTAGGGTGATTTAAAGGAGATGTGGAGTAGTCCGTTTGTTCTGACTGTGAATAACAAAGATGGCACTCTGGAAGTTTAAAAACAAGAATATGTAATTTATAATATTTAATAAAACTTCATTTACAGGAAAATTATTTTAAAACGAAATAAAATTAAAATCAAATTCGTGCTCTAACTTTTCGAAGAGTTGTTTGATATAAAGCCAACTAAAGACAGCCAACTACTGTAGTGCAGTGCTTACATCTTAAATTTACTTTGAATAATAGCATTGCTATTGGGAAGATTCGTTCTATTAAATGAACATAACCCCTTTAAAAATATTTCGCTTATCTTTTTAGCGAATAGATTTAATACACAGCTCTCGCAAGTATTAAAACAACACTGTTTATTCTCAGGTTTTATTTTAGTTGTTGTGTATAAATATATATGTATGTTGTTTTTTTAAAAATTTATACAGTTGTAGTTATTTTTTAAGTGCTACTCGCCAACAGTTAACACATTTTTTCCTTGTGTTATGTCCAATAACAAGGTTGGTTTATTGCGTGGTACATATTATCTTTAAGTTCAAAACGGCTTGCATTGGTAATACCATTATATTTAAGCGAATTTAACTTCCAATATTCAAATTCCTAAAGAATATCTTTGTATATAACTGTTAGTAAATATATACATTAGTTAAGAGTTACAGATTGGTGTGTTAGTTACATTTACAATTGATTTATTGCATAGACGTGTAGTTTCAAGTAGATAAAGAAGCGTGTATACACACACACCTGTAAAAACATTTAATTAAGTTTAATTATATTTTGTATTCTCTCATTCAGTTTTAATGGCAATTGTTATAAAACGAGTCAGTTAAATAAATTGTTCATATTTCAATTATTACGCAGAAGTTTTTATTTTGTATACTGTATGTGTTAGTTGTGTGCGTATTATATCTTTTATTTATTTCAATTATTTTAATGTAAATAAAATAGATATTTTTTTCATATATCTTGTGTTTTCTATTGATTTGATGTATTTAGAACTTTTTAGGGCCCTATAAATTCAACTTTCCCAAATAAATTTCCTGTTCTTAGGAACGCAAGTCTACAAAAGAGACGTAAAAGTTTTATCATGTAAGAAATCTCCTAGAAATTGTAGCAATTTCTTGGGCAGGCGGATGACTTGAAGCGAAGAGGTTTTTTTCATAATACACCTAATCTAAGTTCACTAAAAGTTTTACAAAAAAGCTGATCGCATTTTCATTATCATGTTTATTTAGCATGTTTATTTAGCTTGTTTATTTAGCATGTTTATTTAGCACTGATTAAAGTGATCAGTATGGAGCTTTACGTTTACTTAGAATATTTCTAAAAAGTAAAATACCTTACTCCGGACAGAATATCAAAAGCTTTATTCAATAACAAAATCAAAAATCTATTCAAATCTATTTAAATTTTTTTACATTCATGCAAAACTTGGCAAGAGCATTTTTTTGCGCTTTCCTCAGTCCAATTTCTAATATATCCTGCTAAATGATTTGCATATCTATAGCAGATATGGTGATAACAGATATGATTTGCAGATATGGTGATAACAGCTATAAAAATTTGTTATCTACTGCTTTGAACTTTTTTCAAGAAGAATCTTTTTTGTCGGCATGATCACGTATCGGTTCATCGGTGCATTAAACTTGTTTCATATTATTACTGCTAATAAAATACCTTAACTTGATATTATACATATTCCTTCACAGCTAGCCTCGTTTTAACGTCGCTTACAAAACATACGAAAGTAATATGAGAACGAGATCGAGAGGATGCATTTTGCTTAACTGTGTGTATGCCTTTTTTTAATATATTTTTATTTGACTCTGTGGGTAGTTCACATTTCAAAACAAATAAAACAAATTCTTTAAATAAGCATTTAGGGCTATGATATACTTAAAATCTTTTTCAAATTTACTTCTTTATTTACTTTATTTATTTTTTTATTTCTACGTAATAGAGCCATTCTAATTTGTCGTTAAGACTTAAAACGTTTGTCATTTATATTATTTTCACAACAATATGCAACAAGCAATGTATATATAGAAATAATTGAAAGATAAAGTTCCTTTCGTTCGTATATTTCCTTTTATATAGCAAGTAACTTTCTTGATGTTGGTGACAATATAAAGTTTTTATATATCCAATGTTTTTAAAGCGAACATGCTTCTGCTCAGCGTACCTTGCAAGTTTGCTCTTTATAGTTAAATTGTATAGAAATTGATATTGAAAGTAAAGGTGCAGAAGACAGTGATTTATTTTGTTATATATAATTAAAGTTTTTTCATTAAATTACATCCGTTCAATGATATACAAAGATAAACAAGTGTAGACGATCTGAATATTCATTTGTTCTTTCTCTTTTTTTTGAAATGAAACTGTGAACAATATTTAAACTAAGTGAGTAATGTTCTCGTGTTTGCTTTTCTTTTAAACTCAAAGAAAGTCACCACATTTTCTACAGTATGTTTTCTTTGGAAGTACCTTATTAATATAAAACGATCCAGTTCATGCTGTACTGAACGAGCCTTAAGACTAAATAAAAACAGTTTAGAATAACTTATCATGCTCCTTATCTATGGAACAAAATAGTATCTTCACCAGGTGTAGCCACCTTGAAAACACTTTTTTATATAAGAAGTAAAAGAACTGCTCCTTTGTAGTGATAGTTTTCATGAATATTTTTAAGGTTAAGACAAACTTTTAATATTAGCTACCTCCTGTAAAAAAGTTATTTATTGGTTCTTGATGATAAGACCTTTGAGGTTTTCTCCGTGTTTTCTGAGTTTTGACTTTGACCGAGTTTAACCTCAAACTTTATTCTACAAACCTATTTAAAACCTCACATTTATTGATTTGTTTTTTTTAATATGATATAGAAAGTTATGCTTAGTTAAAATGAAATCTGAAATCCATTTTCCACAATAGTTTAAGTTTTTCACAAATTAAGACCACCATGGTCTGTAATATTCAATTTTAAATACAAGAGATGTATTTTGTTCTTAAATAAAGAATTGATTTAGAAAAAAAAACTATTAAATTTGGATACTAAATTTGGGATATCTAACAAATTTGATCATAAATAGTTAATAAACAATACCTAGGGTTTTTAAATAACTCCCTGAAATATAATGGGACTATAATTACGGAGTTATAACCTTATATAAACATCGTGTTAAAATAAGTTCAATTGATTAGTTCTCAAGATTCTGTACTCTCAAAAAACCATTAAAAATCGCTTATTTTTTTAAAAATACAAGTTTTACATGTAACGATTGAAACGAGTTGAACTTTTACAATTATTGCCAATGACGATATTTCTTTTCAAATTTTTGAGAAGCCATTGTCTAATTATCGCCTTTATGTGAAAAAATAGCAAATTTTATAAAAGACAAGGCAGGAAAAACGAAAACGTTCTCTTAAAATAACTTGTTATAATAAGATCAAAGGTTAGTTATTTTAAAAATGATAATTTTCAATCGTCGTGTATCGAAGCCCTTAGAGATACTGGATATACTAACCCGAGGTCGAGAGATATAATAGAAATAAGATAACTCTTGAGATATAGGGAATTAATTGAGCAATATTTTCATTTTTTATGCCTGGGTATTCGAGAATAACAGAATAATTTGCGGGAGCATTAATATATCTATTTTTTAAGCAAACCGATTAAAAGAAGGTTGCGTAATAACATATGAACAAACTCGAGCAGAATTATTTATTGAAAACAATATGTGTAAGGGATAAAAACACCGAAATAAAAAACACCGAAATTAGTCTAGAGACCAACTTGAAAAACTCTTAATCCGCCTTTGACTTGCCCTAAATCCGCCCCTGACTTGCCCTAAAGCACCATAGAAAAAAGCTATAGATAAATCACGAATTTAGTAAATTACTTTTATTTCGTAATATATTCATAACACTAATCTAATCGAAACAAGAAGTACACTATGCTAAGACATCACCGGTGGTCAGTTAAAAAATGTTAAATAATTATGCTTTGTTTAAAAAAGCACCTCTTCACGACATGAATATATCATTTTCAATACTTAAATTGTACCAAGCAAAAGTAAAAAACTAAAAGATGACGGTGTTCTTAATGTTCTGACATTAAAAAGACAAAGAATTTGCAGACCGATCAGCAAATATTCAGGCTATTCTTCATAAACAAAACTAATCAATAGCAAAAGTAGTACCAGCAACTAGTTATAAAATTCCAAATATATTAAGTCCTAAATATTAACAGTAAAATGTGAATAATTTGCAGAACGATCAGCTAATTTGTAGGTGCAGGCCAATCTACATATTTTATGAAAATATAGTGTAGTTATGACATAGATGAGGTCGAAGTTAGACCTGTTTTAATTATGAAAACAAACAAAACTCTCTTTCTTTCTTGATACTTTCAACACCAAAAATAGCTATATAAAAATAGCTTTTGCCCTCAAAAGCAATCGATTGGCTTCATTTTTTATCGTGCTGCCTATTTCAAACGTCCCCCTTTTCCCGTGGAACACGGAGATAAATTAGGTTTTATGAAAATAAATTTTAACATAATTTCATCCAATGAATGAAAATATTTATCCAAATATGCTGATACATGTAGTTTTTAAACCAATAAGATACTAGTTTTTTTTCGAGCCAATCCATCGTCACCGCGTTCCGTAAATAAAGTAAAGGTTCAGCAAAACCATACACGCAAGACGACATGTGTATGGTAAGAGTATTCTTTGTTCTTAGATAGTTTTTTCTATAAATTCCATGCAATATCAAAATGTAATCAAGTGAAAATGAATGTTGATATATTACGTTATCTTTGATTTGTGATATATTTATATATATCAAAACAATATTCCACGCACGAAGTAATGGTTTACTCCAGAATCATAATGTTTTCCTTTAAGGGCATTCTTAACTCAACTGTAGACCATTTATAATCGAATTAATAATTAACTTTTTTTCGAAGATAGGTTTCAATACATAACTTTTTCATAGATCATTGTTTGCCACTTTTATTTGATATATTAGAAATATTTATCTTGAGGGGATCAATAATGATTTTACATTGGACCTGGCAACCCCATAATATATATCATATCAGTTTCGTGCACATATGGGAGCTTCAATAAGCTAAAACCTTCGTCGTCCATCAGGATAATACTAGACAGCTAAGACTGCTGTTTTGAACGGCTTATTGTATTTTGTGGAATCTTTCCGTATTCCGTATGTTCCATGTTTGATATAAACAATTCATAAATCCTTTTATTTGGAATAATGGTAGGCTGTTAATCAAATTTTCAGATTATTACATCTTTAAAAGCTCTTCTACATGAACACTGTACTTTCAGTTAATATCATTTAAAATTATTTTGTTTTCAACATAAAACAGACAGTGGTTGGATGGGGATCAGATTTAGTGACAAATTTGTTAAAAAAACTGTTAAAATTAACTTTTTCAGCATTATAATTTCCTTTTTTTTCAACAATTTTTTTTATTTAAACAAATAAAAATTGAAAATACTTAAAAATCTTTCTTAGAGTTTTTACAATAATTACTTTTTACAATTTTGACTATAGTAGATAGAGTAGGTAAATGGTAACACTGTTATTTGAGTGAATTGATTGTTTTTTGTTTTTTTTGTTGTTAAAAAAATATGATGCAATATGTGTTTCAATACGTTCAACAATCAAATAAAAATACCTCTTATTTGTACTATTATTAGGGTGCATGGAAAATGTTAGTTGCACTTCCTTTTTTATTAATAAGTTACACACAGTTTTATAGATAAAATAAACTACTAACCAATCAGGAGGTCGAATTAAATTTGTTTAGCATCAAACCAACTAAGATTTAATCCCCAAAATAAAAATTAACTCAAGCAAATTTGTATTTTGCGGAAAGTTGTCATATCGGGGCCCAGTGACTTCATAAAAAAATCTAATGAAGAATTATTTTTTTGTTTAATATTTTTTGTATTTTTTGTAATGAATTATATTTTTGATACCACAATCTTGGCTTCTGAACTATTAATGACTATATAAATGAATTTGAAAAACGAAATTTGAAATTAAAAGAATATGAAATAGTTCTACTGATCCTGTATTAGCCTACAAATTATTGAATAATTCAACCAAAAGAACAACTAGCAAGAGCTACACTTCAAAAATTAACATATAAAGATATGCGCAATCGTTTAAGAAAAATATTTGATGGAAGTTGCATCAGTAATTCAAAGTTATTTTCATTGTATGTTAAATCAGAAGGAGTTGAAGATACATACTATAATGGCAACAGGCAACGAGGGTCATTTCGGGATAAAAACTGAGGAAATTACAGAGGTAATTCTAATAATTATAGAGAAGATTAGAATGATAAAAATAACCCTGCTTATAATAAAAAAGTGAATGAATATAAAGGTGACAATGCAACTCGTCAAAAGAATCCAGTTGACAACGATGAATATATCACAAAATGTGTTATTTGTAAGTCTATTTTTCACTGGGCAGCAAAATGTCCTGACAAAAATAAAATTGATGTACCTGATAAACAAACATCAATTATAACATTATTTAGTGTACAGCTTGAAAATTGTTATATCCAATCATTCCTTGGAGAAACTTTAAACAAAGCAATACTTGACTCAGGATGTATTCAAATTGTTTGTGGTCGAACTCGGTACAACTGTTACAAAGATTCTCTTGATAACAATTATCAAATAATATTACTGAAGATACTTGTTCAATTATGCTTCGATTTGGTCCTGGACCAAAGTATGTATCTAACTGCTTTTATCAACACTTGTATTGTTAAATGTGATGTACCTATGTTAGTATGCAGAAATAGCATGGAAAAAGCAGAAACTAAAATCGATTTTAAAAGAAACACTGCTGTAATTTTTGGTCAAGTTATAGATCATCAGTCTACTCAAAGTGGACATTATTATATAGATTTCAAAAACAATAGAAATGTTCATTAAGTTTATCAAGCTATTAAAAGATGCAAATATTGATGATGATCAATTAGTCAATGAAATAAAAGCTGTGGAACAAACTTGTAAGACATTTCCTTTAGCAAAGGATGATACAATTGCAATGGACTAAAAGTTCTACAAAACTAAACCAATATTACATATTGATCATGCGACTAGATTTAGTGCTGTAACCTTGTTTAAAGTAAAGATATAGAAATTATTATTTCTCAAGTTTTTGACATTTGGATATCAATTTTTGGTTCCCCAGGGCAAATATTAACTGATAATGGTGGTGAATTTTAACAATTTTACAATTTTACAGGTGGTGAATCAATACAGATTTTTAAATAACGGGTGAAAATTTAAATACAAAAATAAGAAACACTGCTACTGAGTTACCATGATCTAATGGTATTAACAAGCTTCATAATGCCTTTTTAGGAAGCATGATTGAAAAAAATGTATGTTCATTAAACATTGCTGTATCATCTGCTGTATCAAGTAAAAATGCCCTATCAAATGTGTTTGGGTTTTCACCTAATCAACTAGTTTTCGGAAAAAATCCTAACCAACCATCTAATCTAGTTAATAAACTACCTGCTTTTGAAAGACCGATAAATTCAGAAGTAGCAAATGATCGATTAACTGCAATGCATTTAGCAAGAAAGCCATTTGTGGAATCTGAAGCATGCCAGAAGATAAGTAGAGCATTAATTCAAAAAACTAGACAATCAAATCCACATATATTCAAAAACGGTGATTCTGTATATTATAAACTGGAAGCAGTACATCAAAGGTCCAGGTGTTGTCATTGGCGTTGAAAATGGATTAACTTATGTTAAAGTTCATCCCTGCTGTGTGATACATGAAAATAGCAAATTTGTAGATGACATTACTGATAACACTATTGACTGTAATAATTCAATACCACCAATTACAGGATGAAGCAGAAATATATATAAAAGATAAAAATACTGTAAAAAATTATTTTAAATAATGAAGAAAACCAAGAGCAAATTAATCTTGACAAGATTGACAATGACAATCAAGAAAACGTTGATGATAATACGGATATAAATATTGAAGACGCTGTAGTTGAAGAAGCTAGAACTCTAGATAACGCTATCATTGACAATGATGTAGAAATTATTGAAAACAGTGAGAATAGTATCAATAAAGATGCAACTTATTCTTCTCTCATGCAACCTAAAATTAATTCAATAGTTAAAGTTAAATCCAAAAACTCAGAAGACTAGGAAACTCTAAAAATTTAAGCCATGCTGGTAGCGTAAAATATAAAATATCTGAATGTAAAGAATATAGATACTGGTGAAGTTACAAATTTTGATTGGAGAGAAATAGTTGAGACATGGAAGCCAGTAGAAACTGAAAATGTATTACTAACAGAAATTAATAACAGTGACAATTTATACAACAAGCAAAATTGAGTGAAATAGAGAAATGGAAAAAAACATAGTGTATTTACAGAAGTTACTTATAACGGACAACCAACCATTTCAACTAGACGGATTTGTACTGAAAAATTAACTGAATTAGGTAAATTTGTTAAAGCACGTTTAGTAGCACAGGATTTGAAGAAGACACATCTTTATTACTTAGAGATTCACCAACCTGCAGTAAAGTAGCATTACGATTAGCGCTTTCCATTATATCAACTCAAGACTGGCGACATAAAAGTCTATATATTGCTGCAGCATTTCTTCGAGGTAGTCAAATGGAAGCAGAAACTGCACACTTATGGGAGTTAAATAAATGTGTATATGGGCTCGCTGATGCTTCCAGATTGTGGTATATTCGTCTTTCAAATGAATTGTTAAAGTTGAATATGAAAAAGCAATTACGATGAGGCTATATTTTATTATCATTATGACAACAAATTAGAAGGTATAATTACAACACATGTTGATGATATATTTTGGGCAGGAACCAAATTGTTTGAAGAGAATCACAAACATTAAAAGTGTGTTCAAAATTAGTAAAGAAAGTTGTCAAAAATTTACATATCTTGGTTTAAATCTGCCAGACCAGACAAACTCATGTATAAAAATGGATCAAATTAATTTTATTCAAATATTATATAAAAATTTGACATAAAAAATATCAGTAATAGATCATAACAGGATGGGATAACCGATAAAGAAAAGAAAATCAAAGGATTACCGCTCATGCGCAAAAAAATTGTAGAGGTAAACTTTTTGTTTTTTTCGGATGCAAGGAGTGCAAGGAGCACATAAAAATTATAAAGTTTTAGACCAAAAAGAGTATTTTTATTGCACAAGTTAAAAGTATATAGACAGAAAACCTTTATTTTTATATAATAAAAAGGTTTTAATCTAAAAAAGTAATGAAAGTCCAGAAACGTCATAAAAAATTTCCACATACTACTCTGCTATAATTTCGTTTGTTTACCTCCCAATTCACCAACAAAGAATTTATTTTGCAGAGACTGTGAAATCATGTATTATCTTTTTAATGATGTATTTTTAATAATTTTCTTTAATTCATGTATAAACTAAGCTAACTTGGATTTTCCCAGTTATAAAAGCAAAATAAAAAATTCATAAATCAATTTTTTGGCAATAATTTTCTAAATAAATGACTTCATTGGAATCTATAATGTATATTTAACAATTCCTGAAAAAAATTTGCCAACTTCTTTTTTATTGTTATGTTACTCAAAGTGGCACTAATTTACTGTTTCATTCTTGTATAGACAAACTTGTATATAACAAACATGTTAAAAGG
>JAUELD010045965.1:0-10867 GCA_031471615.1 Aglantha digitale
TGAAGATGATACCCAATTCAGGTTTTTTTGTTGTTGTTAACTGACGTCAGATAGAAAACATGTTAGTTTGAGCTTGATTTCATGGCTTAATATTTTACAATAGTTTGTTTTCATATTTAATTAATTAATCGAGGCCAGTGAATGTTTTTCGACTAAAACTAAAAATTTGTTTTAGGTTTTTTAAAATGTTGTTGTTTTCAACATCAATACCTCGTGTCAATTTGATATATATAGAAGAGTATTCGGCTGATAACTACGAAAATGAACAAAGTCTAGTTAAAAAATGTAGTAGTCTAAACAAAAATAGGTTTCTGAATCTGCAGGCCAAACGATTTTACACTGATTGTTTTCTGTAATGTAATACGTCATTGTAAAATTGTGTGAATATTTTTATCAACAGGTTCAACGTCTTAAAATCACAAAATTAATATTTAAATTTAATATATGACTCATGACTTGTTACTTATGAATTGTATTTCGCCCTTTTTTTACTAGTTTCGAATCCAATCTTCAGTATACCGAGCGCAATTGGTAACTTCGTCATTGAAAAGATGACGTCAACATATGCTCCGATGGGTAAGTACTTTAAACATTATTTAAGTACCTGCTTTGATAATTCTAGGAATATACGTCATGAATAAACGTCATGAATAAACGTCATGAATATACGTCATGAATATACGTATGTATACAATGCTATTCAGCCAATTATTCTTTCTCTAAACTGTGCATATGTGTTTATATTAATCGTATATCTAAAAGCATGCATATATACTGAGTGGGTGCTTTACTAGAATCTTTCGTTATGCTCGTATAATTGGTCTTGCACCAAAAAAAATATTTCCTGAAAAATGAGGTAAATAAATCATATTTGATTAAAAATGAAATTGATTCATTAAAATCACAAAACACTGTTGTTAAAATCAGATTTTATATTTTTCACAATAGCTAAAAATCTCTCATTTAGGTGAAAAATAAAATATTGAAAACATTCTTTCCTCCCGGTGAACGTGTCTAAGGAGTTTCAAAATATATCTTTGTCCAGACAGGTCTAGTAAACACGTTTCCTGACTTATCAGGCTATGACCTTACCTAGGATACCGTAATTTTGTTGCATCTTGAAAATTCTTTTACCTTGTAAATCAATCTCAAAACATTTTCCTCAGGAATTGTGGTGGCTATTTTTACTCCACCACCACAAGTAAAACTTTCAAAATTACTCTTAAATTGCAATATTCAAAACCATATGCGCACGGCTGTGTGTGTGGTTTCATAATTTGTTTCCAGCGTTAAAAATTTGTAAAAACTTTCATCTAATTACTTGAACTGTAATTCTAATAATTTTGTTTACTGCAATCTGTGTTTTTAGTTAACTGTAGGTTATGTTATATGTAATGTGTGCTTTATTTAATGTCGGTATCTTATATGAGTAGCTAAGGTGGATACACCCAGATAATTATGTAATTATTTAGGTACATTGCAACGAGGTATCTGTATATAAATCCCAAGAATGCACAGCTATCTATAAACCCATAAAATACTTACGTATGATATATATATATATAACTCACATAATGCTATAATAACAAGAACAGAATAAATACATATATAGGTGAATTAACAGAATCAACAGCTTATTTACAGATAACTAGGGTCACAGAGGTTTGAAGTATTTCAAGGAAATACAACAAATTCAATTTCAAGAGCCTACAAGATTAATAATGTCTGCTGGGGCAGCTAATTTAGACCGACGTCTTTGGGTTTTTGCTTAACTTAGTCTGTCCATTTGAACCAACAGATACTGTTTTACCAGACAACCCAAAGGGTTTTAGTATATATATTGTGCTAGACTATATTAACTTCAATCTATTTCCCTATGGTTAAATACGGGAAAGGTTGACCCCGACACTATGGTATATAGGTGGGACTTGAACACAGCACCTTTGAATCGTAAGTCTGATTCCTTAGCCACAACTACAGGCTCTGGTGAAGGTGCTTTGGTATTTTGTACATAACACTCTTTTACAAAAATAGTTACGCAATACTTTCTTCTATGTTGATAGTATCTGCTATCTCATTACTACAAATGGAAGTAAAGTTTTAGTTACTAAGAAACTGTGCTGGCTAGAAAGAAAATTCATTTTTTGTCCTAAATATCAGACCTTGTTTTCAGCACTGGTAAATAGACGAACGAAGCGAAAGATATATTACCGCAGTGCGTCGCGATACTACCCAACACACTACTTCAATAGCGGTGGCACCACTGTCAGATATCAGAACTTTAAAAACAAGACCGAAAAAATGTACATAGATTCGTCGTGGTCGGATGAGCTGCAAGTGGAGGTAATCATTACATCATTAAGTATTATTACATCATTACATCATTACATCATAAAGTATTATTACATCATTAAGTATTATCACATCATTACATCATTAAAAGTATTTTAAATCGACCCCCTTAATAGGATTATAATCCCTAAAACTTAAGGTTGTATACCTGTCAAACGGTATTCCTTGTGATGAAGCCACATGACGCAACTTTGTTAATGTTTTGTACATGTTGAAACCTGGAACAATGTTTACATACAATGGTTACACTATTTTAATGTAAATAACTCCAGATTAAGTTTTGTTCGATTATTGATATTTTCTTTTGTCATGATTCTTACTACATTTTGATATTGTCACTTTCGAGTACTAAAGCAAACTGTTAAAAAAAAGCCTGCAAAAACCTTCAGATCGTGTATAAAACGACGTATTAATACCTGTTATTGAGTTTAGGGTCTATTAAATGACGCTAAAGGTTCTTCTACAATCCTTCGTATATACGAGTAGTTGCATTATTGGCAGTATTATTATGTCGGTGTTCATTTATTACTTTTATATTGATTCTGTGAGATTAGTTAGAATTAGTTGGATCCTCATTATCTTTCAATACACCGTAACTTCAATCATTTGTTCATAAAAAGATCTTTATTTGTGTACAGTTCATATTCACAATCAATATTTTTTGCAGCTAATTCTCAGTAAATTCAGTTTTATTTGATTCTTTATCTTAAGATAAACACACATCTTAAGAGGTGTGTATAAATTAATTAATTAACATCAGTTAATGGCGATAAATCAAAAGAGCTTTTCTACATTAACAGAAGTTTATTAGTTAGTTTTATTTGATTGATGCATTTTCAAGTTAACATTGTACAGTACTAGTAGTATAGAACTTAAGACCTTTCCTCAAGTCCAGGACAAGAATACCTCGGTACAATGGTTGCACCTTCTTGATACTAAATTACATATTAAATTATATATTAAATTATATTTTATTCGTCATTTTAACTACCGTCATTTTAAGACTCTAACAATTTAGCATACATAGAACCAGAATAAAAAAAACATTCTTCAACTTATTTCCCAGTCCCTTTAGAGCAGATCATATAAGAATTTTTGTAAAGAAATCCAAAATCAAAAGTGTTTCATTTGGAACTCATTAAAAACGTCCAATCACTCAATCACTCTACTCGTGTGACTACAGTAACATGACTGCTACAGATATACCTTTATACCTAATTATTCATCTATTTATTTATTTATTTCCTGTTAGTTAATCTACCCTGATTATTCATTCACTACAGCCAAGCCGGTATTTTTCAAGTTTCACTTTTACGCGTCCAGCGAGAGAAGGAGTAAGAATCAGTACGCGTTGAGAATTGACGAATGGGAGAATTGCAGTAAGCCTTGTAATAGGGGTAAGTTATCTTATATATACCAGTTAACCACATCGTGTACCACAGTCTACCAAATCAATACCACAGTCTACCATATTCAATATTGTAGTATGATCGGCTAGGTGATTGATTTATATATTCAAAAATGCGTAACAAATATAACACGTGTACATAGCTTTACCTAACCACTGTTTAATTTAAATGTTTACATTCTGCAAATTACGCGTGCTGAAATTTACGTAGCATTCGTTCTGTAATTTGTATTCATGGTTATTATTCTGCATATTTCTCGTATATAAGAAGCACCATTTGTGTAATTTGTGTTTACAGGTAACCATTCTGCGAAATACTCTTGTATAAGTTTACGTAGCAACCGTCCTTCAGTGATGGTAAACTGCCTAAAACAAAATCTACACATACTTCCATATGTTAAACCATGCAATGTTGGGAAATGTACTGTAAGGTAAGGTGTTTTAATAATTGAATAAATTAACGTTGAGTAATATAATGGGTCTAACTCAAATTATTAATAAATGAAAAAATGTAACGAAATATACTGTCTATCAAAATTTCAGGACCGGATTCTATATAGATTCTATATATTTTTTAATTTTCTCATATTTTTAACCCATTTCCGGTCCTGAATATATAATTTTATTCGACAGTATATTTCGGTGCATAACCTTAACGAAGGCTTGTATGTTTTGTCAGAAGTTCTTCTTCTATAACACAGATCTGATCTCTTAAACATTAAACTAAAAACAACGTTATATTGTTATACAGATATTGTTCGCTTTCTCTCTGTTATTTTTTGAATCTCTGATTTTTTCTCTGTTTTTTTCCCATACCAGGATCTTTGGTATTTTTTACTTTTTTAAAAAATATATTTTTTAGAAACTGTATTATTTTCATTTTTTTTTGTTTTCCCTATGAGTATTGTCAATGAGCATATTTATGTTTTGAATCTCCTGGTGCATTTACTTAAATATCACTGCTTCATTAACTATAAAACAAACGGATGTTAAGATTGATTAATTGTTTGTTTTCTACAAGTAATAATCATATTGCAGTATTAATAAGCAGAATCCTTTTAATTAAATTTCTAAGAATGCAAATTATAGCAAATCTCTTATATATCATAGAATACGTAAATAAAAATAACAAATAAAAAAATAATTCTAAATACGTCTGTTCATTACGAACAATATTCTTTTTCCGAATTTTTTTAATTTTCTTTCGTAACCATCATTGAAATTTTCTTTTTTAATAACAAGTATTCTTCTATAAATCCAAAGAACATAAATTTCTTCTAAAGGATGATATGTCATTTTTCTCTTTTTGTGTTTCAGTTATTTCGTCAAAGTATCCAAATGGAGTAAATGTTCTGTGTGTGGGAAAGTTGGGACTCGTAAACGGACTGTGGACTGCATGAAGAAGAAGCAAGGAGAAGCAAGTGTCGTGGTCACACAAACCCATTGCAGTCACTTACCCAGATATAGTGCTAAAGCGAACTGCTTCAAGTATTGTGCAGTTCCAAGTATGTTTGTCTTCCTTTTTTTTTTTTAAAAGTAGATTTCTTTTCTAATATTTAAGTACATATACCATAAGGTGTATTAAGTTATAACATCGGTCATGATACCGGTTCATATGACTGGTTTATAACGATACCGGTCAATAAGGCAGCTCAACTATATCACTCAAAAAGATCACTAGTTTTCTCAGTGCATCAAGTAGGCTTTAAGAGATATTAAAATCACGTTCGTGCCCACCCTTTTCGATAGCTCCAGTTATAACCTTAAAAATTACGAAGATGGTTGCTCCGCTAGATTTATTTATTTTAAAGATATATTCCCCCGTTTGTTTGAGTTCTCCTCGTTTTTTAACCGAATTCATTTATTTATTTTTACATGAAATATTATTTAAGCGTAGCGTGCTCTCATAATCATGAAACAAGAAGCTCCCAATCTGGAGCCTTAGTTATTCCAAATGTTAATGCACAATGCTTTCGCCGTTTTTCCTTTACAAATTCTGCAATAAATTTTTGGAATTATTTTCAAAAGGAACTATCTGAAAAAATATTTTTTAAACTTAAAGGGGAACTAAGCTCAAAAATAATGTTATCAATTTTTTCATATTATTAAAGAGGGCATCACAATGAAAATTTTGCTGAAGTTAGTTAGAAACAATTTTTGGTGTTTCAGTATGAGGGTCTAAATATTAAAAATAATAAAAGCATTTTAAATTGGGTTGATTCTCGTCTGATCTTTGTCCTTATTTAGATATCATCGTAAGTTTTATAAATTGTTAACATATATCTATTGAATTAAAACTTCTATTTTTACTTATTTATTACCTTACGAAATTTATTGCCGTTTAAAGTAAATTGTTCTTCGTATTGTAAGGGTTTTTTGATATTCTGTGTTTGTAAAGAATATGTATGTCTCATTTGTCTTAAGGAGTAAAAGTTTGCAAAGAGCGTTCCAGATCGTGTCCGAACATGTTAGCTAAAGGATACTGCAAATACAAAAGTGTTCAAACCCTGTGCTGTAAAACGTGCAATGTTGGACCAGTCAAGACACCAGTAAAGTCAAAACAGTAATTTTAAAACGTGCAATGCTTCACCTTATCAACAATGCAAGTTCAGATACTATGTTGGACGATGGAAAGTTTTAAATATATACAAGCATTATTATATTTTATGTTAAATCGTACGATAAAGAAAGCTGAAAATTTTTTATCCAAGGTTTTGTTGTTGTTATTTAGAAATTCAACCCCATTTCAATGGTCGATGTTGTTGATATTTTCACTGTAAGATACAAGCTACAGTTTTTGCCAAATAAAAATTAAGTATGTGAACGAAAAAATGTGCAGTGTTATTAGGCTATATATATGTATGAAGATTTTTCAAATATCTCAAAACATTATGTAGCTATGTAAATTTTTCTAATATTTTACTTTATAAAAATTTAAATCAATCATTGTCAAAATATCATGAACTTTCGATGAACTTTGATAATATCTGAATTTAGGGCTGATTATAAAACTTGATTTTCTTTATAACAAATGAAAACCTATTTCATTAGGGTAGTGCTTAGAGTAAAGACTATTATATAAACTAGCCGGTGGCCCTGCGTTAGGTGGTGCAGCAGGTGGTCCTGCGTCGAACGACAGGTTAAACTCGTGTCGACCTTTACAACCTTTTTGACTTTTTTCTTTTAAAAATATTATTAGACTTGATATTTATTTACATTTTATAGTGAAGCCCATAGAACTTAAAATAACCATGTTGTAATTATCAATAACAAATTATACAGTTTATACTGAAATTGTGTCTCTAGGGATCATTAGTCATAATATAATATTTTATACGTTTAAAGTCGAACTATAAACGGAGGTTTTATTTTCTAAAAATTACTCATCAACAACAACATCAAAATGAGTATTGATAGAGTTGTTACCAGGCCTTTTATTTAATAAAATAAAGTCAACTATTAAAACAGTTTATAAAGTTAGAACAAAAAAATAGCGGTACCTTAACTGTTCAAACGAATGCATTATTATTTAAGTGTATGGATGTTGAATCAAAGAAATGTTGGCTCCGCTTTGCTTCTTAGTAACTGGTTGACTTTCATTGCTTTATCATTCAAATTCTCACAACGGCCTACTAACTCAGAAGAAACAGAATGAAACTTTTTCTTGTATGTTTCTTGAATAATGTGAAGTATTTCATGAACATAACTTGAGTGTATCAAATATTAATTCGTTTGTGTCAACGTGGATGACAATGCTATCTGATCTATATCAACTATAGACAATACTATATGATCTATATCAACGATAGCTTGGCAATAATAATAGTTCATATGAGCAATATCAGGACCAGGGTGTTCGGAAGCTAAAGTTCTGCATATTTTTTGTTGTATCGATAAAATTAGTTAATGATGCTATCACCAATGAATGCAAACGAAGCTGTGTTATTGTTTGGTGTCTTGATGCTGTATTTGTTGTTTTCGTCGTTAATTTTGATTGGATTATCTTCAATAGTATTTCTTTATTATTAGTGTTATGAACATTTTAATCGTCTTCAGGGATACTTAATACATCATACTGATGTTCAACGTACAATACTAGTACAATAACAAGCATGCGCTCCGACCCTGCTTCATCAAAGTGACCCTGTCCAGATAGTGGAAGTTCAGACTACAGACTGAAGAACCATTACGATCGACACAAAAAATGCCCTGCTTGTGGGAAACTTGCAATAAATACCGTATACCTAAATCAAATCAAATTAAGCCTGCATTACCTAGACACCACTCAGTAGCTATAGTTCCCATCAAAACATTTCCAATGTGAACGTGAAACACATCATACATTACCACTTTTTCAAGCTGCATGTCACAGTATGGTGAAGATATATGTCACTTCGTTTACCTCAAGGATATACAGCCTCTGGGGGCACATACACCTGGCGTTATGAGGAAATCATTAAAGACCTACCGGGAAAAGTTGTTGACACTCTATTGTATGATTCAGACATCGAATCAGCATTTTATCAGACATGGGACTATTTACACCTTTGTGCTCTAAACGATATAGTTATTAACAAAGACTAATTTGAATTCTGCAAAGAAAGAGTTGGATCTGCTGGACTCACTACCACACGTACCGGTATTGCATTCAGCCAACATTTGCTTAATTTAATTAAACCTCCCACAAATATTAACGCTTTGTGTTTGCCCTTTTAATCAAGTCGCTTGGCCCTACTCAATCCATCCTACCATACAGCCATTTCGTGAACTGGTAAAACATAAATCAACCCTTCACTGGGACACACAACTTGAACAGATATTCCAGGAATCCCAGAAAATCATCCTCAAAAAAGTCTCTGGCGGCATCCACACATTCACCCCCCAATTTCCGACATGAATCCAAACCGACTGGCTCAAAGATGGAATTGGATATGTTCTTCTACAAAAACAGTCCACATATCCACAATCAGATTCATCACTCTGCTGCCCAGATGAATGTAAAATTGTTTTCGCTGGGTCAAAAGAGCCTGGACTATCGTGAACAACTGAGAAAGGAAGTATTTTAAAAGAGCATTTAGTACAGTTATACACTTTAAATTTTATATATATATATATATATATATAAGAGCAAGTATAATGGCACAGAAGGGGACATGATTTGCATTTAAAACTTTTAGTTGAATTCTTAATTCTTTTATCACAGATTAAGCACTTATGAACTAATATAATTAAAAAACAACTAAAAAGTTTAACACACATTGCAAAAATATAGGTATAGCGAGGGAAAGTAATACTAGAGAAATTAAGATCAGGGAATTCACGTTTAAGATCGACTTCGTGAGTCACTTTAATTGATGGTGAACCTACATTACAACGGAATTTCACGACGCCGTTGTCTGACCACACAAATTTAACAACGTTTTCATTTTTAGCAGTCTGCATTTCTTTCAAAGTAATTTGTAAGGTGGACACAGATTATCATCATAGTAGTTTTTCGTATGTGCGGGGAAAGCTAGAGTTGACAGTTTCCACTTTCATTTTCTTGTTTGTCTTTAAGTTTTCGACATGACCTCGATTAACGAAACGAACGATCGTTTTGGGGGGCTCATCTCTGTTTTTATTTCGACCCAGCCTATGACAAGCTTCAATATCACTATCATTTATATGAACATTAAACTTTTCACAAACCTCTATGACTTTTGCTTGAAGATTATGGTTGAAAATTTCTGGTACACCAGTGATCTCAATATTGTTTCTTCGAACGTATTGCATATTGTGCTATGCCGCTAAATTTAGTTTTATCACGCTGAAATATATATAAATAAACCAAATTATTTGTTTTAGAAACACCTTGCATTATGCTATGCCGCTAAATGTCCACTAATCTTTCACCATTGCTCGCCATGGTTTTTTCTTTTATTTCAATATTTTCTTTCAGTACTAGATTAAGTTGACTTTTTATATTTATAATTTCAGCTCTAAGTTGTTTAAGAATATTCTTCACAATATTTACTTTCTCTTGCATAGTTTAATCGTATTCCCCCTAAACCTTGCATTAAGTCAATCTTTTCCAATTTCTTTAAATCTTCCACTGACAGTTTTTACATATCCACGATTTCAAAAAATATATATATTAATTCTGTCTCAATTAATTTTGTGTAACATTTTTATATAAAACTTTTTATCACATAAGTTCGCACTATGAAATTACGTCTGCACTCTACGGAATATAGATCTTGAATGAATTACCTACAAGTTTCCAAGACGTTGTCGAAACTCAGACCTTATTGCGCAACCAACCACATGTATCAAATAATCTTGCATATAAAGATAATCGTTGTGTAATAGCAAGGCAAGGCAGAAGCCAATGTTAAAACAGCCAAACGAATCATCACTGACAATGCCTTAAATAAAGGATACAGATGGATACAGATGTCATCACTGTAGCTATTTTAAAATAACATAGCACTCCATAACCTGATCTTAACCTCAGTCCAGCACACCTTTTATGTGATCCACTTTCATTGAACAAAAACCCATTATTGCTACTTAAAAATGAATCCTTACAGCTATTGAACATGAAAAACATTAACACATCCACAACACAACGATATTGTAACAGCATACAATCAAACTGCTCATATTCTTCGTGATATAAATGGACTGATCCATGATCCCACCATAAGGGAGAGTAGAAGATGGTCAAACGCATTAAGGATGTTTTGCGAATCGTTATTGAGATGGAGAATCACTTTGCTACGTGAACTCTGGCGCTCTGAGATAAATATAAATAATTTATTAATCTATAAAATTGATCAAATGTCTTATAAATCGAATGCAATTTAGCTTTACAGCAATCTTAAAGGGTTTATCCGCTACCAAAACTAAAAACCCTAAAGATATTCAAACTCGCTTACTTAAAATTAAGGAAGCCATAAATAACATTCTTGTAGAATTTAAATATTAAAAAACATACAAAGTTTTTAATCTGACATCTTTCTTGCTTTCACTTTCTTCTCTGAGAAACGCGTTTTTTTTAGAGGACTGGTAAAATAATTTAATATGCATAATTATTCCTGCGACGTATGCAAATTCCCATTAGACAGA
>JAUELD010045976.1:0-10866 GCA_031471615.1 Aglantha digitale
AATGTGTCATTACTTTCTGACACTTGTGTTGTTTTTAATGTGTCATTACTTTCTGACACTTGTGTTGTTTTAAATGTGTCATTCCCTTCTGATACTTGTGTTGTTTTTAATGTGTCATTACTTTCTGACACTTGTGTTGTTTTTAATGTTTCATTACTTTCTGACATTTGTGTTACTTTAAATGTGTTATTACTTTCCTACACTTGTGTTGTTTTTAATGTTCCATTACTTTCTGACACTTGTGTTGTTTTTAATGTTACATTACTTTCTGACACTTGTGTTGTTTTAAATGTGTCATTACTTTCTGACACTTGTGTTGTTTTAAATGTGTCATTACTTTCTGACACTTGTGTTGATTTTAATGTTTCATTACTTTCTGACACTTGTGTTGTTTTAAATGTATCATTACTTTCTGACACTGGTGTTGTTTTTAATGTTTCATTACTTTCTTACACTTGTATTGCTTTTAATGTTCCATTACTTTCTGACACTTGTGTTGTTTTAAATGTGTCATTACTTTCTGACACTTGTGTTGCTTTTAATGTTCCATTACTTTCTGACACTTGTAAGAGACGTTGAACGTTGAATGTATTTAAATAAACAATCAAATAAAAACAGAATAACTTTGAAGAATAAGAAAGAAGTTACAAGTTGCTTTATTAGGAACTTATATAGCTTAACAACGAATTATTTGTTTTATGCAGGTCCTGATGATGTGTTGTGATATGAAACTAAATATCACCAACGAAGAAGTGTGTAAGAGGTATGACTTTTGTCTATATCTCCTCCTAGGTGTTTGTTGGTGGGTGTAATATTAGTTTTAATTTCTATTTTTAAGCTTAAACAAAGTTCAGATACGGGCTCGGCAGTGTCTTAGTAATGTATTGTCCAACGCACCTTGTGATATGATAAACGATGGCGAATTACAGGAGTTATGGTCTACAATAATGAAATCTGTGTTCAATGAATCAGGTATGTCTCATAACACTTAAATATGTTTATTACATTGGAATTTTGATAAGTTTCTTTATTTATATTTATAACTTATGTAATATCGTAAGTTAAATAAGTTCATGGTATAATACTTGTATATTATATAACGCTCGTATGTGTTCTCGTATATTATTTTGTATTCTCGTATGTTAAATTTTCTCGTATGTTTTTCTTGTATATTATATATTCTCCACAGTAATATATTCTCGTGAGTTATATATTCTCGTAAATTATATATTCTTGTAAATTAAATTTTCTTGTATATTATATATTCTCCTCAGTAATATATTCTTTTATGTCAAATGTTCTTGCATGAAATGTAGGCTCGCATGGATTCCAGTAACTTATTCATTATTACTGTGACATATAATTGCTCACTAAAGTCTCATTTCGTTTTTGAAGTAAGAAGATCATAGGTTGGTGATAACTCCCCTCCACTTGACCTGTGAGGCTTAACTTTAAATTGTATTCTAAACGGGGTCAGAGATGGGCGATGTAGTTAAAAAAAGTGAATGTAATAATTTAAAATGTCTTTAGAGTAACTTTAGAGTATTGAAAGTCAATAGGAGCAATAATGTAGTCATTCATCTTAGATTTTTTTCATAAACTGAATATATGAACATATATATATACATGTAATTTCCTTAATGGTATTTCAAGGTGAGACGAAAGATAAAATGTCGGATGAATTTCTTGACGCCACTTCTTGCGCCCTGCGTGCTATCGCGTTACAGTTGTTCGCTACGAAGCCCGCGTCACACCCTAACGTTGTAAGTTCTTCGTTGCAAATTTATTTAGTTTCTTCCCATGTGATTGATTGTTGGGGTTCATAAAAAATCACTTTTAAATTTAAAATTGTTGGTTTAACTAATTATTTGGGTTTTGCCACAGAAATATTTGAGGCTCAAAATGTGTCATTTTTACATATATTTCAAAATCCTATTCGTTATTTTAGTATTAGAAGGTACAGTGTCAGTGCGTGGTCTTAAATACTATATCAAGTCAGTTATTACCGAGATTTTTTTCCAAAGGAGATTCTTAGGAGAAATACATTTTTTGCGATATTTTTGTTTTTAAAAAATCGATTGGAGATTTTTATCGATTTTTTCACCTGAACATATACGATTTTAAGGCCAGTTTTAGGACCAATAGTGCCATATATAGTTACAATGCCCTTTCCTTCCACATTAATGTAGGAGTAACCTTAATTCATATAACAACTCGTGAAAGTCTGCGAGTGTTATATTTGAAAGTCATATTAATTTTAATCTGGATTGTTTTTTTGTACAAAAGCTGATGATATTAGTATATTTTAATTGGGGCTCCAAACATATGTAAGTTAAATGGCATCAACACATCTGAGAGGCATATTTAGTCATTATAAATGGCATTTATTTTTCTTATCACCCTGTTTGATTTGTGAAGTACATCTTCTTTCACATTTCTAGTTGTGCACTGTCGCAATTGTCAATATGCTGTCCAAACTGCTGCAATTAGATATTGCTGAATCAGCAAAAATGAACTTAGTGAGTGTACTTGGCATGATCGGACAACGCGCTTGTGTTAATGAAGATGGGATTTGTTTACTTCAGGTAACTATCATAGTAAAGGCTATCTTTTTATCTTCTTATGATAAAGGGGGAGTGTTACTTGAGGACCTGTCATATGAGGTCGTGAGTTGTTTGTCTTAACACGTCTAATCAGATATACAAGATGTCCTTATAGATGTACTTCTTTGCGTAACACAATATGTTTGGATAATCAAGACAACGCAATAACATTAATTGTGTGATTTAAAAATACAGTGAATGTGGTTAAACAAGTCAAAACTCATTGCAATGTCTTGTTTATAAAGTATAAATAATGGAGACGCGTAAAGGCACGTATAGGTTATACTACCTTATACACTTAAGGTACATTTAAATCTAAAGGGGCATTGGTTACCCTTGGTTACGTCACGACATTGGTTACCTTTACTTAAGGGGCATTGGTTACTTTAAAAACGAAAACTTTCCAAACACAACAACAAAAAAGCATTATTTTAAACGAAAGTACACCTTTGCAAGAGGAGAAGGTTACAAGAATCGTTTCTTTTATCTTTTGATAGACGACTGTGTGTTATGAGTATGTTTTTGTTCTAGTCTATAGCTGAGTTGTTCCGTAGCTTGTTGTGCGATGCACCGAGTGTGGTGGTGGTTGCTGAGATATTGGATGCTACCTTCGATACGTTTGCTGATGGACCCTGCGTTGATGCTGTACTAAAAACTACTGGACTGCTTGAAACACTGAAGGCTATATCTAATAAAATGAAAGCCATGGTAAGAGAAAAGACTCTTTGTAAAGTCTTCTTAAAAGCTATATCTAATAAATGAAAGCCATGGTAAGAGAAAAGACTCTTTGTAAAGTCTTCTTAAAAGCTATATCTAATAAATGAAAGCCATGGTTAGAGAAAAGAGTCTTTGTAAAGACTTTTAGTAATCTATGAAATTTTTTAGCATGTGTTAGTTGGTTGATGTGTGTAATAGCTTCGCAATTATTTTAAACCTCGCATTCATTTATATTATTTTATCGTTATAAATACTTTATGTCGCATTCTTTTTAAACTCGCATTTATTTGTGATCTTTCATTCACTTATAACATGTCATATGTTTGCAATCTTTCTTTCATTAGATTCCTTACATTTGTAGCCCCATAATCATTTATCCTCTCGTTCATTTGTAGCCTCATAGTCATTTTACCTCTCTTTCATTTCCAGAGTAAAGAAGAGAAGAGATGTCTGGGTGAAAATATCGGCATCGTTAACATGACTAAGATCAACTTAACTCGTTTTGTTAAATATAAAGAAAAAATCGGATGAAATCGGGAAATAACAATATACGTATTAACGATTGTAAAGTCATCAGTGGATTTACGTTGACGTAACGGCGACGTTTGACGTTATATTATGACGCATGTGAAGTGACGGTTATTCAGTAAGGTGTCGATAAACTTCTTTCGAAGAGATGCGTCCTGTCAAATTAAAGAGGAAATGTATAAATCAAATCGAAGTATAGAGAAAGGAATATATAAACTTTTGGTTATTTTTTTGTTTACAGTTTGCTGATCCCTTCTTGATTCCATATTTCTACGTATTCCGCTGAAAAATTCAATACCAAAAGATAACTTAACTAAGTTTCAAGGAAGTATGATATTCAAACTTCTGTTGACATATCTTTTTGAAAGATCAAGGGTCACATTAAGAGTCTTAACAGATAGTTCGTCAACCTATTTTTTGTATGACACAGGGTTGACCTCCATATCATATGGTTTTGTTATCTCCATAGTGTATAGTGATTTCATCTTTATAATATATGGTCACTTTATCTCCATCATAAATTGTTATATTACCGACCTTTTTACCTTTTCTCTACCTAGTCTTGTTTTTCTTTACTTTTCGTAACAAAAAGTTATTTTATCTCTACAATATTTAAACTTTTTATCTCCATGATGACATTTAAAAGCATCATATTTACGTGTATGTTTTTCAAGTTTCAAATTACACAAACATCAAAACATTCTTGTTCTCTTGCACAGTATGACGTCAGCAGTGCTCACAAATAAACATAAAAAGCGATCGTAGAAAGAAATAAAATATAAAGCTACAATGTTGAGACTGCTACTGAGGAAAAAATGTTTTCTCATATATTTTTATTTAGGTATGTGAAAAATTCGCTTCTCGTGTGCTGAACTTTTCATTATTATCAATAACGTATACTGTAAGTTTAGTTGAAAGTTTGACAGTTTAATTTTTGTCTTGTAGTCCATCTTAGTGCCACTTCGAAGCGAATATCGAGCCATATCCAAAGAATGTAAGTCTGTATTATGTATTGTTCATACTGCTTAAGCACCGTTCAAACTAAAGAATATTTAAAGCAAAACAGTTAAATTTAATGTTTGAATCAATCAATTGATTGGTCTAGAACTGATGTATTTTTAGCAAATCGGTTATTTCAATACCCAAAATGTAAAAGTCATAAGGAACAAAAAAAGATACTTTAATTTCATAAAGCATAAATAGTTTTCTGTACATTCACTCTCCTTAAAATTGTCAAAGTGTGATTTATGTTTTGGAAAGCTCAACGAATACGAATTACAGTTTGTTGTTATAAAGCGGGCCAAAAAAGTTTTGTATCGCAATTTTTTGACTTGATAGAGCACAGACAATTTCAAATTTAACAGTTACTATTTTTACAAAACAAATTTAAAAAAAAGGTTTAGTCATTTATATTCGTTTTTGTATTATATTTGACCCAATGTTAAAAATTGAGATTTCTCCCTGTATCACAAGATCCGTAACTCAAAGAAAGATAAACATTCACTTAGAACTAGTAAATCACGTATTTCTGAACATTCGTTATGCCGGTAAATCAAAGTAACTCGGTATTAACTAAAATAGAATTTAATTTTATAAACTTCGTACCTAAACCTTTTGATAATGGTAACTAGATAATATGCCATACAGCAAATTGCAGCAGATTTCTGTCAACAGATTTTCTTTGATCATATTCTTGAACATTCTATAAATTATAAAAACTTATTTCGAACAATCTTAAAGGTGTTTTCCACTTGTTGAAAAACTTTATGAAAAATTGTCAAACATGCATGGATATTAAAAAATGAAAAGTTTCTCAAGGAAAAGATTATTTTTCTATATACTTTTTCAAGTGGAAAACGCTGAAAGGTCTTAAGAAAAGAAAAGTGACATTCATTTTGTTTCCATGGTAACATGGTCTAAATTGGGTCAAATGTCATAAATTTTTGATTTTCAGCAAAAATTACATAAAAAGCTGGTTTTTCACTTGTTGAATTTTTTAATGTCCTGAGCATGATCATAAAAGGTTTCATTTCCTTTGAACTTTTTCAACAGGTGGAAAACGCACTTAAGGTACATTATATATTTCTGAAAAATCTTTATTTTAGGGAATTAAGGGTCAAAAGGTCAAGCATGATCACTAACCTGGAAAACATTTTGTCAGATTTTTCTTTGGTTTTGTATGAAGGTTAAAGATCATAAATGTAGAATAGTGACACAAAACATGATACCAAATCACATGATACCAAATCACAAAATTAATTCTTGTTTGAGGTCAAATATGTTACATAAGCAAGCTAGATTTAGATTTTAGTATCATAAATGTATAAAACTGATATATTCACATATTTTTAGAATTTTTTCCTTCTAAGTGAATTTTTAAAAGTCGTTTTTCAATATACAACAGGATTTGTTTATCGTTGTTCGTCTTTGTTTTTTTATTAAATATTCAGCTGTCTTGGTCAAACTATTTTTAAAATCCATCGAACCGATTTGTCTTGAATCTAGATTATGAACATTGCAGGAATAAAAATAAATATCTCTCCAATTTTTTTCTTATTTCTTTTCTTCTCGTTTATGTATATTTTTTTAAAAGCGGTATTTCCTTCACTAACGTGTTTTACGCTATGCATAAATACGATACTGATATATTGGTGTTTTTATTACATAGAGCATTAATTTCGAATGATAACGTGACTCGTGTACAACCAACAGGACTCAGTAAAAGTCTTTGTACCATTTACGACGTGGAAAACCGTATTTGCGAAGCTTATGACGGTGATTTTTGTAATACGACTATTACCAACAACACTTTCGTTTCACGGAATTCGACGATTTCGTTTAAAGTCACAGAATTAGCATTTCAGCAGTTGTTTTATTTGCTGGAGGGTGAAAACTGTCGATCTGTCGTCAAATGGTAAATAATAGCTATGACGTTATACTTTAGTCGACACTTAGTCGTAGATATACTTTAGTCGTCACTTAGTCGTAGATATACTTTAGTCGTCACTTAGTCTTAGATATACTTTAGTCGACACTTAGTCGTAGATATACTTTAGTCGTCACTTAGTCGTAGATATACTTTAGTCGTCACTTAGTCGTAGATATACTTTACTCGATCCTTAGTCGTAGATATACTTTAGTCGACACTTAGTCTTAGATATACTTTAGTCGACACTTAGTCGTAGATATGCTTTACTCGATCCTTAGTCGTAGATATACTTTAGTCGACACTTAGTCGTAGATATACTTTACTCGATCCTTAGTCGTAGATATACTTTAGTCGTCACTTAGTCGTAGATATACTTTAGTCGCCACTTAATCGTAGATATACTTTAAGCGTCACTGGAATTTATTCATATGCTTGTTGAAAATTCATTTTGTCACTACTAACCTCGTTTTCATGACATTCTTTTCATTACCATAGGTTTTCATGTGCTTCCATCTTCCCAATATGCGAAAATAATCACACTATTAAAGCCTTACCTTGTCGTGAAGTATGTACCCTGATGACGAACACGTTATGTCAACCACAATGGAACTCTATCATTAAAGTGCAGCGATTATTGTTCAACCACGTGGTTATACCGAGTTGTTCTATATTTCCAAGCTACGATGGAGAGAGTACAACTTGTTTGTATCCATCTTTCATTAAAGGTGAGCATGCACATACTTACATACAGTCACGTGTTTAGCAGGGGAAAAAAGTTAAGTTTTCATGTTTATTTTGCTTTCTTAATATTGATTTCAGAACTCCAGCCAAACACGAATAACAAGAACTCCTCCGTAGATATTCTATTATTAATCAGCAGTATAGCAGGTAGTTTGTTGCTTGTAATAGCAGTACTGATATTAGTGAAATGCTTGCGAAGAAATAAACGCGATGCTACCAAGACTTTGTCTGTATTTCTTAACGAGATTTCGGACGTCCACAGATCAAGCAGTCAGAATGACAGATATGCTAATTTAGATTCAATTAGTCAATCATATACAAATTTAAATCACTTAGTGGATGCCCTGGGTATTCATGTATTTATAAAACATGATTTAGAATACGAGAAAAAACTTGGTGAAGGGGCATTTGGCAAAGTAAGTAAAACCATTACTATTATGAGATAATTACATATTAAAAGCAATCAACTTTCTTATTATGACTTTAATCTCAGGTTGTTCGTTGCAAAACACGGAACCAGTCTAAAGGAGATTGCGTAAAAACTGTAGCTGTGAAATACCTGAAGAAAAATGCCAGTGCCGAAACTGAACAAAATTTTTGCAAAGAAATCGAAATCCTATCAAATTTTAACCATCCCAATGTTATACCCTTACTGGGCGTATGTTTAGATGCGCCCAAGTGTCTTGTGTTAGGTGAGAACCGCTTTAATTTTTAAAATAAATGAACAGCAATAGATTGGTTGATGGAAACCTATATTGTTTAGAGTTCATGGAGCATGGCGACTTAAATAAATACATACGTATGAGATCCGGCTGTTTCCATGCACTAGCAGGTAGTTATGGTAACTTGCCCGACGGTATTGAGTTTAGTTCTCCTGAACTGTCTTTTCGTAATCTACTGCTTATCACGTACCAAATTGCAAATGGTTTGGAATATTTAGCTGCGAAAAGGTTCGTGCATCGTGACATCGCAACACGAAACATACTCGTAGGCGATGATCTACTCGTTAAGGTATCAGACTTTGGATTGGCTCATGATATTTACGGCTCCGATTACTACACGTAAGTACGGTACTTCATGTATATCTATTTATTGTTTCATTTTTTGAATGCTGACTTTATGCCGTTACTATATATTCAGTCATATTCATATTCTCTGAAACTTTTTTTTGCATGGAGTTGGAGGATCTTAAATCTACAAAAGTGACGCGTCACCATTTTGACAGAATTTAATCTTGAGAAATATTATTGTTTTGAAATATTGTTTGTTATTATGGTCCAATTTTGTTTTAAAAAATTATTGTTTTAGAAAATGTATCATTTTGTGTAGATCCAGAGTTTCATATTCATAGCCTAGCG
This sequence comes from Aglantha digitale, assembly GCA_031471615.1. Taxonomy (NCBI): domain Eukaryota; kingdom Metazoa; phylum Cnidaria; class Hydrozoa; order Trachymedusae; family Rhopalonematidae; genus Aglantha; species Aglantha digitale. The sequence continues at coordinate 8,877 of JAUELD010045976.1, forward strand.
TCTAGAACCCGTATCCAGGGTCCAGAGAGGTCCAGGTTCCATTAATTCTAAGATGCCTCTAGATTAATTTTTAAGTGGGGAATAAATTAATTGGCCATGTGCAATAACAATAAAAATGCTTTAAGTCAATACGTGTTACTTAAATATCCAATATTACTGAAAATGTTCAAACAGCAAAAAAGAGTGATCTCCCTTACTTTTTTAAATCGGTGCACAAATAGATTTGTTAGCTTAGCAACCAATTCTCTTTGAAAGTTAATGAAAGATTAGCTTGTGGTTGTTACACAACGTCGTTACAAAATATGTACAGTTGGTGTTACACATACATGAAATAATTTTCTGTTTACATAAAAATAGATTATATTCTGTTATTGTTTGCTTTCAACAGAGTTGACACTCAAAAGATGTTACCGCTACGTTGGCTATCCCCCGAAGCGTTGAGTCTAGGTAGATTCACCCTGCACTCAGACGTGTGGGCGTTTGGCATCACTATATGGGAGATATTTACCTACGGTATGCAACCCTTCTTTGGGTGCAGCAATGACGAGGTAAGTTACCATCCATTCATTGACATTTTATAGTCTTTTTTTTTTTTTTTCATTTAAAGATGTTTCTATATTTGTGTTCTTAATGTCTACATGCTTAAACTATATAAACTTTTTCTTTGCCATAGGTATGTCAACGAATACGCTGTTTGAAACTTCCTCAACGTCCCTACTGCTGCCCTAATAAAGTGTACGACCTCATGCTACTCTGTTGGAAGTTTGCTCCCAATCAAAGAAAAAGAGCGGCCGATATAAAACGCATCATAAGGACGTGGCTTGACGACAATGAACCTTTCATAGAAAATGCGTGGAAACGCTTACTAATACCTCCGCTAGCTGACCGCACACCAACCATCAAACGAGCGAAAATGAAATATCTAAATATACGAACTGAGATTACTCTCTAACGCAATTAGAAGTTTAACGTAGTTAGAAACATATTGGGGTGCATTGTATTTATTCTTTCTGTACATAAAATGTGAAAATGTGAATAAATTATTTTAATAGTATAATCGAATTTTCCTTTAACTACCGGTTAGCTGACTATTTACCCGGTAATTTCTACCTGCTAGTTTAATGAACCGGGTAATTTTTATATAAAAAAAGGAAATTAGGTTGGTATAGTAATAGTCATAGTTATTTCATGAATATCAGAATGCAAAGTAAACATTTAATATGAGATTTGAATATCTAACATGCTTTAACTTGGTCCACAGCTTCATAAATTAAATGATTGGTTCATTTATACCAAGGAATTTGTATCTAGAAGGAACTACAACAACTTTTTTCTTGTGTTGTATGGTTCGTCGGAATTACCCCGCGATTATAATTTATCATTTAAAAACTCGTAAATTTTTGTAAAGAAGTTTTTCCATACACAGGAGTTTTACGAATAAAACTTTATAAAGTCAAAATAATCAACGTAAACATGATTTCTTTAGCTTACTTTTTGGTGTATTTGGCTTTTGTCTCTTCACTTAAAGCCAACATATTATTTTAGTTAAGGTACCAAGAACACTATGCTGTGAAAAGATTACAAACACATGAATGGTTTGATTAGAAATCACATATAAATATTAACGAACTTAGTTGATTAGCGCAATATCTAATAAACTATTTTAGAAAAGAATTTAACACAGCTTTTCTCCTTGTGAAAATCTTTTTATGATAAAATAGAATTTGTTTTGCTAAGTTATGGTTTTAAGCATTTAAAGTTGTCGGTAATTCTTAAAAATATATTCGTAGTTAATAACTTTGCTTATAAAGTCGATGAGCTCTGATTTAAAGTAATTAAATGGATAAATAGAATCATTAAAGTTAACAAAAGCCGATGCGTGATTCCTTCTATCTGTAACTTTCTTGTTTAAACATACTTGATCAGTTGAAACTGCGAGTGTTAGCTTTCCTTCCACATTAATGGGGGGGGGGGGGGGGGGGGGGGGGTA
>JAUELD010045987.1:0-10845 GCA_031471615.1 Aglantha digitale
AGTTGTTCTGGTTATTGGTATATTTACAACAAAGGGTAATAAATAGAAATATATACATTTATATCTAGATGTTAAAATAACAATAATATTGAAATACGTTGCCAATAAAGAACAAGTATTTTCACGATCTAATATGAAAGAAAATATATCAACTTTGGTCACACACACATAGTGTCATTTCCCTTGGTCACACACACATAGTTTTTCCATTGTTACACTATTATGTGTTACTGTAATTCGAATTGTAATCTCTCGTATACGAACTTTCATGTGCATATCGCATATGATTTGAATAGGATAAATACTATTGAATTATATATGATTTATATTGTTTTCATTTTACTACAACCTATATATCTTTGCATATAACTATATCAATTCCCTTCGTAATATATCGCCTGCAAACAAAAACATGGTTGACCAGGGATGAAATCCATTTGGGTTCGTATACAGCCAATATCACAAGCTGTTTCTTCTGGAACATTACAGTCAACTTGGTAAAAGCACTAAAATAAAGTAAGACAATAATATTTTAATAGGAATCAAAAGCGACAGAAACATAAATTAATAATATGTTTTTTAAGTAAAATTAAAAATTCAATATCTCTAAGATGAATAAAATTTTGCAAAAATCCAAAATATTACAACATTGGTGTAGTGTTTTGAATTTCTAGGTGTGTTATTATGGACTTAATACTGCGACTATATATTTAGGTAATGTTTTTCAAGTGCTATATTACTGGATTATATAAGTAAATTATTAGATGGAAATAATACTTACAAATGAATGAACATTGTACGAAAGTATCATGGTGATGCATATAACTAAAAAAAATTAAATAAAAAATTAAAAAATTAAAATAGATTGACAGCAAAGTGCTCTTATTTGAAATCACTACCTATACCTATACGCTTATATCAAGCGTTGACACGTTTTATTAAGATACACCAAGCAAAAGCCTAGGTTTACAGGTCTTCGTTAATATTAAGTATTACAGTAAACCATGTTAGCGCTTTAAAATAAGCCTTAAAAATAAGCATTACAGAATTATGAGAACTTTCGATATCAATCTATAAATATATGATGAAGTAAGAGCATTATAGCCATCAACGCTAGAGATAAAGACATCGAAATATTTTTTGAAGATTTATAAACAACTGAGGCAGGTTAAATAAAAAAGGGAGTTAAATATGATTTGGATACAAATAAATCAATACCTTGGAAAAGATTGTTCCCGAACATTTTGAAATTTTTCTGTAAATGATGTGTAAGCAGAATGGTGCTTGCTGGAGCGACTTAGTTCTAAATGAATAAGAATGAAATCTTTATAACTATTTAATGAGCATGTTGTAATTGTAGCTGATTGTACTTTTAATTGGTTATAAATTATCTTTATGGGATGAAAAACAAGATATATTGATGTGCATCGTTATATAAACATGGTATGGCACATGACTTAATAGAGTATCTTCTTATAAAAAACGAAGCTATCAGAAATATCCAGCTCAAAAAGAAACAAAATTGAAGATTTAAAACTGATTTTAAAAACATATTTAGAAAGAAAAAAAGATTTAAATTAGCAAATGAATACATGTGACAGAATTACTTAAATAGAAGTGTTTATTTATATCGAATTGTGGTTAAAGAAAACACTTTTTAATTTAATTTGTGGTAAAAAATCTAACCTGTAACTATAATTGTAATTTTAATGACCAGATAAAAAATATAAGTGCAATATGAAGTTGATGGTTTTTCAATCCTGCTGTATACAACTCAAAACAACTTTAAAACAAATAATAAATTTTTGAATGTTGTCATTAAAAGTTTTCAAGGATAGGAACCACTCAGGTTTTTCTGTGATCTTTTCTCATGTTACAGATGTTACAACTTTTTTTAAAACTTGTTGTTTTGAATCAAAATGAAACAAAAAGATATAAGGAGTTAGTTGCTTGTAATATTGAACTTAAAAAGTAGCACTGCAAAGATAGCCATTGCAATAAGTTACAATATCTGTTGATGAGCAATATCCGGCCAAACACAGTCTCGACAACAAGATTAGAGGAAACTTTTACAATACGGTATAAGTCTTCCGATGTATCAGATGGCAATGTAAACTTTGTATTAAGACAAACTAAGTTTTAATAATAGCAAAACTTACCTGAAAACACATTTAAAGAGCACACTTTAAAGCATGGTTTCGATTGTTTTTGGTGGTTACAAATGTCACAAAGCTATATGTCAATAAATCTTAATTCTTCAAATTAATTCAAAGTGACGTAATTAGTACAGTTTTCCACCTCCCCTACGGAAGTAAGAATATTTTTGATCAGTCGATACAATATTTTCAGAAGAAAATCGATAGTCAAGTCCATGATGTCTTCATAAAAAAGAAAAATATAAACAACACAAAAACAACTTTAAATAAAAAACAACAATAATATTTAAAGCTGCAATCGCATTAACAAGGCTATAAGAAGCAATTTCATTAATCATAATTTAAGTGTAGATGCCAGAATTTAAAATTAGTTTATGTTGATATTAATTAAACAGGTAAACATGTACCACACAAGTAAACACAGTACTTGGTTTTACAGTAGTATTACTTGGTTTTCAGGTGAACAGTAGTCTTAGTTGGTTTTCTGATATAAATGTACCACACAAGTAAAAACAAGTTTACTTTACTAATTATTGTTGTTGTTGTTTTTTAAAAAATTGTTATTTGATGATATTACATTTTCCAATATTGCATCCGGTCCCATTAAATATTTGTTTATTAACCATTTCAATTAAAGAAATATTTTTTTGAGGAATGCTATTAGAGGATTTTGAGAGTGGGTCATTGAACTTCTAATGAGACTCTTTATACACTAATATAGATATTTTTCATCTCGACCACATAGCTACTGAATTAATGTCTCGATTCGGAGTTAAGTAATAAAGTTTTTATATATTCATACTTTCTGTTTTATTTTTGTTGTTTTGATTAGATGTTCTGAGCACGACCTCTTATATGGAAATTTGGAACAATTGACTCTTATAATTATTTAGATATAGTCTTGTATAAATAAATAGTCTCATTTAAAGAGTTGTACTTAAATGATCTTATAATTGCAGGAAATTTTAAATTTTCGATATAATCAAATGCAAAATACCTTCAAATAATGTTTTTAAAAACACTATACAAATTTTGAAGAATTGTCAAACTATCGCATCGTTTCATGGCTTACTTCATAGTATTGTAGACTTATTTGACATATTTTATTATTCCGGCTTACAAGTCGTTTAAACAACGTCAACGTTTTTAATAGGGCGTTTTTAATAGGGCGTATGATTGAATTGTTATGACGTGAAGGATGTTGATTGTTGGATGTTAAAATCAAAACAAAACACCATATTAGATAACAATTAAACATGTCTTGTAACAGGCAGTAATCAGGGATATAATTGAAGCCAATTAAATAGGTAACAAATCATTTGTTGGTTAAATCAGTGGTTATTAATTGCACTTCAGCTTACACTGGTTTTTGAAGCCTGAAAGATGTAAAAACGTATTATTTTTAATGCTCGTAAATACATCGTATTTATTTGGTATGTCAAGAATGAACTTTTATTATTAAGCGGCGTAGGTTTGAAAATGTTTTTTTTAGTTTTGTTGTCAATAACCTGATGGTCTTGGTTTTAACTAACTTTAACTATGCTAAGAATACAATGCTTATCAATAATAACAGTTTTATAGTATTAGTATCAGAAATTATAGCAGCCCCCAATTTATTTAATTGGCTTTTGGGCTATGTTTACTCCATGTTAATAAAACAACTAAACTAAACCTATTGCTATATAAAACAAAAACATATAAGTTAGTAGTATGGATTTAATGTTTTTTTCTCACATATTTCTCCAATTAAGTGATTCTCCTAATGGTACTTAAAAAGAAAATTTTTAATTTAAACATTTACAATGATGTCTCTCCTCGTTTCAGTTCTCAAGAATAATTTTGTCTTGACTTAAACGATGATTTTATGGGGTAGCTTTTTAAATTTAGAATTTTATTTTTTTAAGACAAAACATTTCTAAATTTTATGCATGTTTTGACTCCATTAATTTCTATAATTTCCTAGTGTTTATAAGAAGACTTTTTTAAGGCTTTCATCTAAAAAAGGAAAGAAAAAAATGAATTCTATAAGAAAAAGAATGCTTTATATTTCATTCATTTGTGATATAGCTAGACAAGAACAGTTAAAACACGCCGCTAAAGTTATTTTGAAAAATATTTTGTATAGATATTGTATTACAGATTTTACTAAACTTCAAAAAAGTTGTATCTAATATTTTTTGCAATATTAAAATTACTTTCTTGTAATTATTATATTGAGAGAACTGAGTTCCCATATTGTGCATTTCTTTTTCGATTGAAACTTCACAGCAACGTATATACAGTCTTGATAGTCTGCAATACAAACAAGTCGTAAAGTTTTTTCTATTTTCTAATTTATTTACTATAATTTGATTATGTAACTAAGGCAGCCTTTGACAAAATTTCGCTCCTGTTGAAGTTGAATAAGCCTGAAAAAAACTTTATAACAACAATCTGTAACATTTATAACAATTAACATTTTAAAATGAAAAAACTTGGAAGGAACATTCAGTGTGTGTGTTTTATGGATCGGTCTGAAAATTATTGGAACTTTTAGTTTCCAAGAACATGTTTCATATAATTAATGTAGAAGAGTCGACATCTGGAAGAATGGTTCATATCAATTATGAATGCCAATGTTTACGGCACCGAAAACGCTAAGAGTAATCACTATCCGGACCATCAATATGTTACAAAATCTAAAGTGATAACTTCAAATAACATTTTGAGTATTGGGAATACCAGTACATTTCTACACTTACACCTTTCTACATTAATGATCAATAAATTGGTACACCTCATATCAACAACTTTTAATTACGTTTTCAGATTATCCTGTTTATCAGTATCGATAGACTCTATTAGGAGTGTGAGACATTGAAAGACACGCCGCAAAGAGAATGCAATGTTCAATGCTCTACCCACGAACACTTGTGGATTCATTACTTATAGCAGTCTAGAAGAAGATATCTTTATATTCTTTGAAACCAAAACGTCATTTATATACAATTATAAATGAGTAACTAATTATTGTTTCTAAATGGTCACCAAAATATAAAATATAATTGAATGGTGCCCCAAAAAATAAAAAAATAAAATAACAACAGAAACCATTAATTAATGAAAAATAAAAGCAGATACTTAAAAGCGTTTGAGTAGAGATAATGAAGAAATAGTAGATATATCATTATAATTCCAGGTTATCTAATACCATAGTAGGATGTTGGAGGTAGCTTTACTGTATTTATATAATCATGTCTATTTAAATTGTTTTTGATAATATTAAAGAATGAATGTAAAGATCCAGGAATTTCGAATTATGAGCTTATCAATAACCTTAACAATACAGAAATTGAAAATATCATGCACTTTTAGTATATTTAAATGTAAAACTAGGGAGAGGTTTCATCTTGAGGCCCCTTTCAGTTTTCAAAATTCTTAAAACTGTTCTTTGAAGAACACATAACTTCTCAATTAGACAATCGTTTGCAAATTGCCATACCAAACATCCTCAATTTAAATATGAATTAAATAAAGCGTGATAAACAAGAAGACAAATATTAACTGATGCATATTGACGTAATTTTGATATAATTCCAATAACTTGAGATAATTTAAGAGAAAGATTTTCAAAGACCCACATATTTCACACTTTTACTAAGAAATATTTCACTATTATTTATCTTTATAAAGAAATTACTTGGCAATTTTATTTTAGGAGAACGGAGGACTAACACTTCATATATAATATATAACCTTGTTAATTAACAGAAATAAAAGTGGCCCCAAAGTTGAACCTTGTGAAACACCACAAATAACATCAATCATATTTGAAGAAACCACATTAATATAAACAAATAGTTTTCTATCAGTCAGAAACGAACGAAGCCAGTTATAAGAAATATCTTTAATTCCATAAATATTTAGCTTAGGCAAAAGAATTTCGTGATTAACCGTATCAAATGCTAATCAATGAAAATCCCACAAGCTAAGTTTCCTTCATCAAGTTCAAGTTTTATATTTTCAACAAAATCTACTAAAACGTGAGATCTAAAACCATGTTGCTTTTATACAATAACTTATGTTTCTCAAGAAATCTATAAATTCGTTTTTATGCACACTTTTCAATTATTTTACTGAACAGCGAAAGTAACGAAATAATATTATATAACACCTTAGTGGCAGTACTTTAGCTGCTTTGAGTAAAGAAGTAAAGTTGGCTTGATCAAATGAACAATTGACTAATTGAGAAATAGGTTGAGCTCGATTATAAGCATTATGTTTAAGAATAGAAATTAGGATACTACAAGGTCCAAGGGACTTACCGTTTGCTAAACCTTTAATTATTTTAACAATTTCACGAGGAGTTCTAAGTAAATAGTTTCATTGATATTAACATGATTAAAAAAGAACGGAATATTTAGACGATTTAGGTGGGTTTTTTAGCTATATTAGCTCCTGTGTTAGTGAAAAAGTCATTAAATACTTTAACTACATCATTTAAACTAGATATTAGTTTACCTTCAAATTTAAGAGAATGAGGCGAGTTAGACTTACATTTTTTATTACTTATGATTAAGTGTTACTAATATTTTTATCCAGAACATTTTTAAAGTAGTTGTTTTTAGGATTCTTAATCAAAAAAATTACATTACGACACTAAAGATAAGGATATTAGCCTTATAGATTTGTGAGCGTCAACTTTTTAAGTCTTATTTTTCACTTTGCATTCTGAAAGCTATAATCAATATCTCTGTCTACAAAGTAAATAAATTATTTTGAAATTCGTTTTGATTAAAAAATCTAAAATCACATCTTTTTAATTAAATACATTAATAGAAGTACTAGGATGTCTATAAATGCAACCAAAATCGAAGCTCTTTTTATGATGGAAAATAATATCAATGAAAATTGACTAACATAAGTGTGAGCCTGTATCATTTCCTATAAGAAAGATTATAAGAAATCCCGCGCCATGTGTAGATGAAGCGGGAGAAAACACAAAATCGTAACCTAGTAAATTTTTATACAAATATCCAGAAGATTTAATTTTATCTCAGTTTCACCTATTATTATAAATTTACATTTTAGTTAAGAAAGTTATGAAGATCATCATTATTATTATTTACTGAAGTTAGATTTAAATGTATTTTTTCAAAACAAAATCATTTATGTTATAATCGAATTCTTTATATTAAAATATTGAGAATTCACAGAATTCTTATTAGCATCAAATCCATTTAATGGCGTTTATATTATTAATAATTACTTCTAAATTATTGATAATTACTTCTATCAAATATTTTTTCAATATATTATAGTATAATATAGCTACTTTAAGATGAATATTAGAATGCAAGTATAAATTCGATTTTGTAATTGCATAAAAATAATTCACCATAAGGAAGATTTTAGCCCCCCGCCCCCAAAACATCGTTTTATTTTATTTTATTTTGCCGTCTCTTCTGCTGCTTTTCAGAAAGACGGCGCACCAGAAAAATATTCATTCCAATATATTATATTGCTTTAAAATATATTTATGGCGCCTGTTCAAATTTAAACGTTGATTTGGGTACTCGATAATTATTTAAATCATACTAATAAAATCGTACTAATGTTTGATATATTTTTATTTATAATTATAATATTTTTTATTATAATAAAAGTAACATATCTTTCATGGTAATTAATTTTACTGCAAATACCACACCACAACTCTTTAGAAGGCTCAGCTTATTAATTTGAAAAGCATTTGGCTATACATATTTCAGAACAAAACAAGATGATTCAGAAGACAAACAAGATGTTTCAGAAGACAAACAAGATGTTTCAGAAGACAAACGAGATGTTTAAGAAGAAAAACAAGATGATTCAGAAGACAAACAAGATGTTTCAGAAGACAAACGAGATGTTTAAGAACAAAAAAAGATGATTCAGAACAAAACAAGATTTAGCTAAATCGTTCACTTTAAGTTTAACAAAAAAATATTGATTGAGTAAGATAGTCATTCTATAAGACGAGGTTTTAAGGATTCCCTCTATTCCCTCTTAATAATTTATTAGTTCATTAGCTTTGCCAGATCATTCTTTAAAAAAGAAGTTTGCTCAAAAGTCATATTTATATTTATATTTCCCTTCTTCTTAAGTCGAACTACAGCTTATTAATTTTGTTATTCTTGGCACGGTTGTGGAACATCAAAATTAGAGGACATTATTTAAACTGTGATTCAGATCTAAATATTTACTTAAACATTGAAGATAAAAAAACTCCTTGAAGATATTTGCTAAGCCTTTATCCTCAGTGATCATTTTAACTGGATTAGTTTTGGCATTCTGTTTTGCTTTTATAAGTTTATCAAATTGTTTTGATAAAAGTTTCTAAAACATTTATTTTTTTACTTCGATCTTTTCATAATTTAGTGATTTTGTCTTAAATTTTTCATGATTGGATCTTTTTGTTCCTTAAGTGGGCCATGTTATCAGAACCTCGACTTCAAATCTCTTCACATGTTTTGTAATAAAAAATTTATTTACATTCAGCATATTAGTAAGTTCTTCCTTAAATATAAATGTTGAATATAGTCCCCCTATAGTCTAAGGTTTAAGGTGAGCATCCTTAGATTGAGATAGAAGGTTTTCATTAGGTGTTTTGTGCCTGAGCATTTTCCATTGTATTTTGTTAATGCTTTCCTTGGTTCATAATTGCGTTATGTATGTTTAGTTTGGCAGTTTTTTAAATAGGAATATTTAAAAAAAACTCTCTGTCCTGCAATGAAAATGCATATGATATTTGACATTTGCTGATAAAGAAGATTCCACTTGTTGGGTATTGTCAACGTTTCCGACATCATTAAATTAGAAGAACTTAAATTTTTTCACGTTTTTTTTTTTTCTTCAACGAAACGACGAAACGAAATACTGATAGTTTTCTGATGATTATAAGGAACATGTATTGCGTAATCTAAGGATCTTCGAAAAAACTTCGTCTTCCTCAGGTTAAAACTACTCAACATTGTTAAAATTCCTTAAAAGTTACAGGCGTTACTTACTGGAACGATTTTTATTCTTCAAATAAAACACTTTAAGATAATCTATCGTCACCAAAAACTGAAAAGTTATTTGTAAGAATTTTAATGAAAAAGCATGATGAAGTTTCACTTTTTTATTCTTTTTTACAGATTTAATTATTTTATTATTAAATTTTGATAAGGCTTTTTTATCTACCTCTTTTATTTTGATTTTCTCTCTTTTTTAAATACTGCATTCATTATATGAATCTTAAGTAGTAATGGAGACCGGTTAGGTTATTATTTTAGAACAACAAAACATCTATATATTTGATTGCTAATAAATGTATTACTTTATTTGTTTAGTAAATGTATTGTTTATTCAAACTACCAGGTTTACTAAAATGTAGTAAATTTACTTAGGATATCTTCCTGGGAGGGCGTTATGTGTTAAATTTGTGAGCATCTAAATTCTGAGTACAGAAAATGATATAATGTTTTATTATTTATTTTATATTTACTCTAGTTTGATTTAACCTAACCCTTGCCCTAACCCTTACCCTCACAGTACACATTTTTATTCACTTCATGTTTAAAAGTCACTTTTCAAAATCAGTGATTTCAAAATCACGATTATTATATTTTTCGATCCCTTCGAATTCCCGTAAACTTTGATGCTTACAATTTACACGAGAAAGTATATGATGATAAACTCACGACATCTCCTTCGTTTTTGTTTCTATAAAATTTATTAAGTATTCTAAAACCAGGCATTAATAGTGGTGATTCGGGGAAAGAAGCATAGATTGTTGTTTCAGTTATGATCAAAATGTTAATTTTATCTACAACAAAGCTTTTGAGCTGATCAACTTCGTAGATATGGAATTAATGTTTAAATTAGCATCAATAACTGTTTAGTTACGAAGTCGTCTGCTAACTTATGAGGGGAATTTTCTATTTACACCATTCTTCCCTATGTAAACCGTATGGGCGGGCTTATTTGAATGTCGAGCGAGTCGTTATAGAAATAAAGTGGAGCATGAAGTATCGTATAAAAGAACAGATGCATCTAAATAACGAACTATTTGTTAAAATTCTTGAAGATTCGAATATTCAAAACGAGCTCTACGTTTATCGCTTGAACATAAAAAATAAAATCTGAGAAATTTGTCTGACTCGTACTCTTTTATTAGAATAACTGATTTGATTGAGTGATTTTTCTTTCTTGTAAGGTATAAGCTATTATGACTATAGCTATATAAACTATCTAAGATATTCTTTTATTGAATTATCCATAGTACTAGAACTCTGTTTAAAAGATGCATTTTAAATTAAACACTGAGGTTCAGCACCCATCCTGGATTAGCAGGAGAAAAAGCGCCCTTAAATTTATTAAAAATAACACCATCATCTTTTTTATAGATTTTTTATAGATCGCTAAAAGTATTATAGTCTAGTAAAGATACGGCGTAAACCTGCTTAACCTGGGCAAAATTATGCCAAAGTCTTCAGTACAGTCTTAATTTACTCAGAAAAAAAGTCCGACAAAATCCGAGCACGAGAAGTTACATTTTGGGTCATTTTTGGGCCAATGGGTCACTAAAAAAAAATTCGTTTGATTTATTTTAGGTACTTTTTGAAAAGGAAATTCTATGCTGAGTTCATTTCATATCACAACTTATGTCTCTAAATGCGTTGTTCAA
>JAUELD010045998.1:0-10841 GCA_031471615.1 Aglantha digitale
AATGTGTGCAGATGATAAGTAACTATTGCAACCCAGAAATCATTGGCAAGGTCAAGCGATGGGACAGGAAAAAGAAGCATTACATTGAAATCATTGCCCAAGAATGTAACAAGTCAATGGGGGGAGTACTTTTACTATCAGAAAGAGTAGCTAAAAAAACTTTATAAAAAATAATTTATTAAAAGAAATAAATTCAAAAAGAAAACAAACATGCTATATATTTGATATTTTAAACTATTATCATTGCAAAATCAAAATTATTTATTTGTGGATTATATTTGTGGATGCCGACGCTAGGAGTCAAATGCCGAAGCACATAAGCAAATGCCGACCTAAAATTGAACCTAGGTCGGCAAAATTTTGCCGGCCTTCGGCCAGAGGAGGCCGTCACACAAGTGCCGAGGAATTGTTCTTTGGATTCAGAGGGCTGCATCCTTTATCTAGAGCTTCTTAAGTTGTTACTATTAAACTTAAAAGTGCATAGGAGGTGGAATAATTTTGCCTAAATACAAATTGTATTCCTATAAAAATTCTTAAACTTCTTAGTCCTGAAATTTCTAAACATCTCTCATCAATCTTCAACATCTCTTTCACTCAAGCTATATTCCCTGACATATTGAAAACAGCTAATGTAATTCACAAGATTTATTAGGACCAATGTTAGAGTGGTTGAGAGAAAAAGTGTCCCTATTAGATGAGCCTAAGTAATCAAAAGAGGGTTTGTGACTTTTTGGAATTTTAGATTGTACTTTCGAGCCAACATTAGAAAAAAAATCATTGAAAATATTTTCTATAATATATTGTTATGAATAATAGTTGTTGGTGAAGAATTATCATTATTTTTCATTTGAATAAATTTTAGAATAAAATAAATTTTCCATATAGCCTAACTGTCATTATGATTTACGTTAAAATAATTGATAAAATAATCCTTTTCAGCTTGTTTAATTAATGTTTGGATAAGGTTTCTGTAATACTTGTACTGCTTATGATAGTATTCTTATTTATTTAAATCCTTTGACTTGATATATTGTTTAAAGAAAATATATTTGGTTTTAATTGAATTGTTTATCCCTAAATACATCCAGGGCTTATTTTGAAATGTTTATTAACTTTACATAAAGGGACATGAGAATCTAAGAGTTAATAAATTTCAGATAAGTAAGTCTGTCATGAATCATTACATTGAGGTTTTCAAGTTTTAATAACTTATGCCATTTAATTTCAAAGAAATCAAGAACAAATTGTTTTTGGTTGAAAATTTTCCAGTTCCGTTTAAAGATATTCGATTTTGTACATGGCTGGTTATTAAAAATATTATGCGCAATCTAAAGTTGTGGAAGATGATCAGAAATAGTAGAAGTGATATTGCCTGCTTTAAAATCATTATTTGCAGTGTTCGAAAAAATATTGTCAATTAATATTTTCGAGTGACAAGTAATTCTAGTTGGATGAAAAATGTGAGGATAGAAATGGTAAGAACAGAGACAATCAAGAAAAGCATTAGTAGGATGATGCGTATTGTGTTTTAATAGGTGAATGTTGAAGTCACCTTAAGAAAAAACTTTTTTTTTATTAATATTTTCAAATAAAGGATTCAAGAAACACATCCTAAAATGATATTTGATTTTTTTATTTATAAATTCAACAAATGTTGATTCAAGCTCACCTGCCTTAGAAATTTCAAGATTTTTTCTAGGGCGAAAACATAAATGATTGCCGATGTAAAAAAGGGTACCTCCTGCACTAGGTTCTATAGGTGTTTGTAGAATTGAGTAGTTTTCTAGGTAGAAATTATTAACCTTTGTAATAGTTATCCTAGATTCAGACACAGCTAAATCAAATTTGAGATTAATACTATTCAGTAGATTATAAAATAAACATGTCTCTGTTCAAAGTTTGTATATTGAAAATATACTAATTATGTGTACTATAGTATAAAAAAACCGCAAAGTATCTAGTTATAACATATGCGCATAACTCATCATAATTTGCCAGGAATATCAGTACAGTCTTAACTGAAATCGTTGCCAAAAGTTGACCATAAAACATGGTCTTTGAAGAAAAATACCAACTTGGAAACTTGGGCTGAAGTAAATATTGAAAACCACTCCAAGTTATCAAGCTTATATGTACCTGTGGCTGTAATTCCATCCAAAGGAAGAGGGAGTCATCATGCTCAAACAGAAAAGCAGGTTGGCCAAATTGTTTCGAGATGACTCATTACAGTAGGCGCCAGAGTTATTCTTACAAAAAATCAAGGCCGTTTAACTTCATTGGGACGCATTAATGGTGCTATTGGAAAAGTTATAACTATTTTGTATCCCAAACATGTAAAACCACCAGAGTTCCCAGAGGCTGTTGTTCTTGATTTCCCTAACTACCAAGTACCTCCTTGGATTAAACAACATCAGAGACCGATTTCTGTCACTGAAGGAAGGTGTGACTCTTATTGTTGCACAAGAGTTGGTTTTCCATTGATGCCTGGTTATGCCATACCTATAGCTAAGTCCCAAGGTATGTCCATTGGTGCCACAAAAGTTGTTTCTCATGTAAGAATAAAACTTCAAGAAAATAAGGTCATGGAACAACTTAATTTAGGAGCAACATTCACTGCATTATCCCGTTGAGAGAAAGAATTAGATTGGTGTTTAGTTCAAAAAATACCTCAAGACGGCTTCTTTATATCAATGATCATCCAGAAGGCAAATAGAAGAAAAACGGCTCATCGATATATCAAATAAAACTTTACTAGCATATGGTAAGTATGCCACTGATAATCATGCTTATGTTAATCTATTGAATGAAATGGATTTATTTTGTGATGATGGCATTATAAGTCAGAAACTTTCATATGTCATGTTTTATTTTATTGATTACAAAATTAAATTAACTATTAACACTGAATTGATATCATTGAATTAGCCATAACTAAATAAACACCAAATCGCTACCGTTGAATATACCACACTTGCTCTAGTGAGTTTACACGCCCAGCGAGGAGATCATTGGTGTTCCTGAGTATTGCTATATCGCTTTCATTTTTCTTAGCTAATGCCAAGAAGTTTGAAAAAAATTTCGTGAGATTTACAGTGTATTTCAGTAATTCTACTAAATCCACTCAAGAATGGTCATTTAATTATTGGAGCTTAAAAAAGCAGTACTAGTCTTTCGCATTTTCATTTGACAGCAATCAAGTTAAACTTGAATCCTGAATTTAGTTCAAGACATCCTCTAGGACTGGACAGTTGAAGCTGCTATTCTTACAACTGATCAAACTGTATCAATATTATCAATGCATGGAATCAACTTTAAAGGATTTTAAATGTTCACACCCGTAATATAACTTGTTCAATCAAAAAAGATAAATTGACAATTCTTTTTTTCATTTGATAGGAGCCACGCTTTCCTGGGTCAATAATTGCGGGCCATTAATCACTTTATCTTCTATTACCTTTGAAAAAATTGGAACGCTGCTTAATTGGGTGAAATAAGGATTTTCACAGTATTGTGATGGTACCCAGACCAGGTCATTTTTTGTAAATCACGGTTTTTTGGTGTCTCTAAAAGTATCTAACCGCATGTCAGTTGTATGTTGTAGAAAATTTTTCTATAACTTATTAAGTTTAGTAGACTAGGTTCCAGAGGATATGGTGGAGCATTTCCTTTCACTTTGTTTTGAACGAGTAAGAGTTATCATCGAGTTCGAAAATGAAAAAGCATCCAAAACTTTTGTAAAATGCCGCATTAAAAGTTAAACTATCGGAAGTGGAAGAACAAATAGTACATTACGTCTCCGGATATATCATCTTCTCTTTGCTGAAAATTTTTTAGATCGTGCGTAGAAATAGTATTGAATAGTTTCGAAACATATATATCACCATGCACCAAAAACCGTGGCTATAACGTATCTGTCACCGAACCATTTTTCCGATTTACTGAGGGAATTGAATTGTATTTCTCGAAACATTCCTAACGTTGATTTTGCCCATATGCTGAAAAGGCAATTTATTGCTAAATGCTTTATCGTTTGGTTTACATGAAATCTCGTAACCTTTAGTAAAAATTAAAATGACGGCGGCATGTCCTAAAACTTCATTTTATCCTAGAGATACTATAAGCAACTTGTATTTTTGCAATAACAGTCTTTCATCCTTTCCTGAAAGATATATAGACGAAAATAACATGAAAAGATAAATAAAAGTTAAGCCGATATCATCAAATAATATTGTAGGTATGTTACTTAAAATTAAACTAAACTGATATGGACATTAAAATAATTTCAAAACACTGATCTGAGCATATTAAATTAGAAGTCAGTTAAAATGTGAACAAAATTTATTTTTTCAAATAAAAACTTTGTCTCACAAAAACAAAAAGTTGGTAGGATAGCCTTGATCTCCTCGCTTAAAAGATTGCAGATGTAAAGATTTACTCTTTATTTATATGTACAAAGAAAGAGAAAGTTTAATATTCTCGTAAGCCTGATTTTGTCCGTGAGTGTGAGAGTGTGTACGCATTCTAAATGATTGAGCTTTGAAGTAGATTTAAAGACAAACCATTTTGGAATGTAAACAACAAGTAAACTTTAAAGTAGTCTCAAAAATTAACAATTGTAACATGTTTAACTATTTGATTCTAAGAAACTACTTTTTTTGTGATGGGATTATAGCTTATAACTAGACATGAGTAGTCACAATTATGTCAGATATGTATTGCCTAGGTTAGAAAATGTATAGATAGATAGAGTGTAGATAGCTATACAAGAGTTGCTGTGTTACCTAGGTTAGTTTATTTATTGTTATAGGAATTTATTTAATTAAAGTTTCTTTTTCTTCTGTTTGTTATTGCTCATTTTTTTGATTTGTTTTTTTGATCTTGATGGTTCTTTTTTTAATTTTTATTTTATAAAATGAAAAAATAAAATAATAAGTAAGTAGAAAGTAATTTAGGGGGTGTTTATATGGAAAAAAAAACATCCCGGTTAAATGAGGCCCTCGGTTAACCGGGATGGTTTACGTGTTAATATAAGATTAACATGTTAATATGAGAGGCGGGCCAGCCCGCCTAAGCGAGATCTTACTTGAACTTGCCGGGAGCTCGGCTAGGCAGGATGGACTTTTTTCATATAAACAGGTCATCCCGGTAAGGCGAGATTTATCACAGTACGCATGCGCAAATATTTGAGAGAATAAACATTCAACAACGAGAAAACATTTTAAATGGAATTCTAAAATGATTGAAGACTTAATAGAATCGGTCATATAAATCATCTATGATGTTCAAAAATTTGGATTTTGATGATGCGGATAAATCCGCTGAATACACATCAGTAAGAGAAATTACGGATTATTTATTTGAAAGGGATTATTCCATTGGAAAGGTTTTGCAACCATAAATCTGTTCGTCTTGGTTGGAACCAACAACTTCTCTTTTTTCCGTTGATTTTTCTTTTCCTAGCCATTCTAAATTTCTGTATAGCTTTTTTCTGTTGATCAAACATTGATTAAAAATTGCTTGTTGCTTTCTTTTCTGGTTAATAGTCCATATAAGTAAAATTCCATGCAGTTGTAGAAGTAATGTCAATACAGTAATTGTATTCATAACAGTAGAAGACACTAGCAGAAAACGAAGGTTGCGGGATGCCATATTGAAAATTGAATTTTTCTTGCTATTTTGGTCACGTGATGTAAACAACTTTTCCAGCCCGGTTTGCCCGGATGAAAATTTTTAATGTAAACGGGGGATGAAAAGTGTCTTGGCTAACCGAGGGCCTCGGTTAACCAGGATTAGTTTTTTCCATATAATTACCCCCTCAGAAGTTATGTATAAATCTCTGCGAAAAATAATAAAAAATGTATAAACGTGACATCTCCTGTGCAAAAGGAATAAATTCATCTTTTTATAGGCGATGTCAAATACATGTCAAGAAAAAACAGAAACATATATTAAGAGACAAGTTATAAGATATTGTGAAAATCTTAAACGGTTTTAAAAACAGATAGTCTTTCTTTACCTGTATAGAATAAATATATATAAAATCAATGAAAAAAGCCGGCTGTTACAACGCCAAAGAGCAAGGAGGACAAATGAAGGTTTGGTTGATGCTCAACTCCTTAGAAGACAAAATGCTCTAAGGAATAGGATAAGAAGGGCAGCTTTTAGTGGAACTGATGCCCAAATCCTTAGGGAACAAAATATCCTATAGGAATAGGATATGAAGGGCCGGATTAAGTGATATTGATGCACAAACTCTTAGGGAGCAAAATGGACATCGAAACACAGTGAGAAGGGCTGGTTTATGTGATATTATTGCACAAATTCTTAGGGAGCAAAATGCACTTCGAAACACAGAGGGATAGGCTGGTTTAAGTGACATTAATGCCCCAATCCTTATGGAGCAAAATACAAGACAGCATATGGTAAGAAGGGCTAATATAGAATTACCTCATCAGTTTGCAATAAGGCATGGGCAAGAGCTGATAAGTAATCGCCACAGACTTCCGCGAATCTTGAATTTCGCAGATATATTAGGGTCTATAACAATGCATTTAGTTTTGCATCACTAGCTGCAACTATCCGTCCACCTCCAGGTAATGGTCTACCATGTTTAAGAATTTGTGGCCAGCTTTTCCATAGATATGGTACTTTATTACCAAATAATAATGAAATTCCTAATGTTAGACAATTAGAGGCAGTCAATGTTCTAAACTTAAGATTTGTAGGCTAGCCCTACAAATGCTATTTGTAATAGAGAGATTATGGAAATTATTCAAACCGTGTCAAATAGGGAGTCACCATATGATGCTGTGCATCACAATATGGCGTCTCCCTATTGAGGTTGAACAAGATGAGCAGGCTAATGCAGCTCCAGAAAATAGACCTCCTTCTGTTGTGAGTATGGTGATGCGAGAAGGTATTGATAGAAGAAAAGGTAATGCGGAAATTGATGCATGTAATGTAATATTGATCCAATGTTGTATCCTATTCTTTTTCCTTGTGGTGATCCTGGGTGGGACAATAATATGAACCATAATAGGCAGCATGCTACTGCAGTACGAAATAGACGTACTCAGTTAGTCAATACATACCGTATTGCCATATAAAAACTGGTTTTCAGCATTACACATATCTGGAAAATTGTGTCAACAGTTTGTTATTTCCTTATAACAGGTGGGTTGTTCCTTATAATCCATTTATCTGTTAGAAATATTAATCTTGAAGCATGTGTTTCTATAAAATATTTCAAGTATATGTACAAAGGAAATGATACTGCCCATGTAGAAATTAATGAGTGCATTGACCATGTTGAAGTTAAAACTTTTTTAGATGCTAGATATGTATATCCACCTGAAGCAATATGGCGTTTATTTTCCTTTATTATTTTCATTTCACATGCACACTCAAAGTCATTCGGTGATAAGGCTTCCTGTTCACTTTCCTAATGAGCATCGTATATATTTTAGAGAGGAAGAAGAAGGTGCTGCTGCTAGATCTCAAAACAGCCACACAATGTTAACTGCATGGTTTGAATTAAATCAGAACAATGAGCATGCAGGCAATGAGCAACAGGCAATTTTTGTATTCTAATATTCCTTTGCATTTGTTTTTCAGCAAGGAGGTAGAAAGTGGGTTATAAGAAAACGTTGAGCTGAAAAGATTGTAAGTAGAATGTATAACTCCAGTATCCGCGAAGGTGAAAGATATTTTCTGCGAGTTCTTTTATTACATTGTCCAGGTGCCATTTCTTTTGAATGGAACAGTTTATCAACTTTTTCGGGACTCGTATCTCGCAAGAGTTATGTTCGCTGACGACAATTTATGGTTTCGTACCATGACTGAGTCAGTTGAATCAGCTTCTCCTTCTAAAATACGAAAAGGTCTTTCGTTTATATTAATCGATGGTGACCCTAATAACCCTACTGAGATGTGGGTAACTTTTCGAGATGCAATGATGGAAAATTTCATTAGAACTCAAACAGAGATCCAAGCTAAACAGGCTGTGCTGGGTAAAATTCAGACAGTTCTTTAGCAGTTCGTTAAGAACTTATGGGAGTTTAATTTCCTGAATTACAAGGACCTCTCTCTCTGAAGATGAAATGAGGACTGATGCTCGAACCATCAGGCCCAGGTTAAACCCAGAGCAGCTAATAATGAATTTCACAAAGTATTATTTATTGATGGAAAATGGGGACTGGTAAAACTTTTGTATTTAATTATATTATCAAAGAAGTTCTTATAAGAAACAAGTTAGTAGCAACATGTGCGTGGTTGGTATTGTTGCAACTTTGCTAAAAAGTGGTAAGACTGTACAATCTCTCTTCAAATTGCCAGTCCCTGTATAAGACGACTGTTCATGTAATGTTAAATTAAACAGTAAGGATGCTGATTTCCTGAGAAGGCAAGATCTATTTATTTTTGATGAGGCAAGTATGATTCCGAAATATGCTATTGAATCCATAGATTGGATGCTTAGAGATATATGTAATAGTAATGTACCTTTTGCTGGTAAAGTAATTCGTTTAGGTGGAGATTTTTCAGACTCTCCCAAAGCGAGCAAGTCCCGCACAAATAATAGAAGTATGTTTGAAGAGCTCTACTGTATGGCCACTGGTGCAAGTTTTCCTTCTATATACTTACATACGGGCTGGAGTTGGAGAGGAAGTTTTTTGCCAATTTTCTTCTTCAGCTAGGAGGCGGACAGTTACCTTGTAAACAAGATGATCCATAACAAGTTGGAAAGAGATACCAAATGATTGTGTTCTCAAAAATAATGTTGACATTATCAATACTATTTTTAGCGAATTTGATGAAGCTGACTCTTCAATTTGTGCTAGTTTGACAAACTCCAACTGACGATGAAGCGCTATCAGTAAACGATTCTGTTGTTTCGGATGATCAAAATGAAATTGCTTTATATCCCTCAGAGTTTAATAATTCTTTAACACCAAGTGGCATGCCTCCGCACTTACTGAATGTCAAAGTGGGTAGTGTTGTTATGCTGTTAAGAAATTTATTGCTAAATGATGGTCTTTGTAACAGGATTAGACTGATTATTTGTCAACTACGTGAGAATGTAATTGATTGTGAGATTCTCACTGGAGTTAGCAAAGGTAAAAGAGTTTTTATCCTAAGAGTATCACTTTGTCCTAATGACACTAATTTACCCTTCCAATTCAATAGGATACAGTTCTCACTTCGTCTTTCTTATGCAATTGCAATAAATAAAAGTCAAGGTCAAACGTTTGAAAAGGTTGATACTTTTCTTTAAAGACCATGTTTCAGTCATGGTCAACTTTTGGCAACGACTTCAACGACGCCAATATTCCTGGCGAGTGATGATGAGTTATGCATATATGTTATAGCTAGATACTTCGCGGCTTGTTGTATATAGTACACATAATTTGTATATTTTCAATATACATACTTTGAACAGAGACATGTTTCTTTATAATCTACTGAAAAGTATTTATCTCAAATTTGATGTTTTAACTGTCTGAAACTAGGATAACTTATACAAAGGTTAATAATTTCTACCTAGAAAACTACTCAATTCTACAAACACCTACAGAATCTAGTGCAGGAGGTAACCTTTTTTACATTAGCAATCATTTATGTTTTCGCCTAGATTTCTAAGGCAAGTGAGCTTGAATCAACATTTGTTGAATTTATTAATAAAAAAATAATATCATTTTAGGATGTGTTTCTTTAACGTCATCCAAATATGCCGACTTAAGGTGACTTCAACATTGACCTATTTAAACACAATACGCATCATCCTACTAATGCTTTTCTTGATTCTCTCTTAAGACGTTGTTGCCAGGATTAGACATATCTCTTGGACTTTATCTAAAAAAATTATGATTATTTGAAGATGATTGTCATATGATAGATGCAAAACTAGCAGTGATGTTGGCTATCTGGTAACAATAACACAAATACTGAAGACATCTGCCCAGATTATATTAATGCATGTTTGGAAGTGGTGGCTATTGAGTACTCAATCGAACGATATGAACAGCAAATTTATTTAGATAACAACACTCAAATAACAGGAATTATCAATAATCTAGAAAAAGAGGCTGAACTTAGGATTACTTATCACCCACGTCTCGATTTTGTAGAACAAAAATTACACGATAAGGTAAATAATCTTTAAATCTTGATAAATCATTGAGATCATTTGTGATATGAACAAACATCAGTTATGAACACACTCACACACAACTATTGTCCACAAAGAGCACTATTACTTTGTTTTCTTATTTGTTTATAGATTTTATTGGGCAACGTACGTTAGAGGAAATATATTTATTAGAAATAAACTTCTTTGATAGAAGTTAATTAATTTTTTGGAAAAAATTAAATTGGACTTTTCAAGAACACTATAAACCACCCTGTTTTTTTTATCATGTCATAATATCAAATTCAACAAAATATGTAACAATGACCAAATCAGTTAATGACCAAATGGTGTATCTATCTTCTGACTTTCCACTCCTAGCAACTTTTATAATACTTAACATTTTATTTATTTGACCATCTTCGTTATATTGTTGTTCAATGAATGGTCTTAAATCATCTTTAATTGCAACAATTAAAATCTTGTCATTTAGATTTGGTAAGTCTTCCTGCCATAGAGTTGAGTACTTTGAAAGAATCTCATATGATGTAATTCCCCATGAATAAATATCTCTTGACTTACAAGGTGCTCGAACATTTCTGAGGATAATTTCAGGTGCAAGGTATGAAAGTGTCAAACCTACAAAACCAATTGTTATAGTTAAAGTAGCAGAAATTGTTTCTTTGATTAGATTGATACAATCAAAATCAGAAACTTT
>JAUELD010046020.1:0-10832 GCA_031471615.1 Aglantha digitale
ACATGTGGTGTTATGATACGCAATGATGAGAGCTTTAAGTAATCATACCTTTTGAATGCCTTCTTGAACGATTTTAATTTTTTCTGATTTATTTAAATTAGAGTTTTTATTTATTTTGTTTTCTAAGCAGAAACGACGTACACTTCTTTTCGAAAACCCGTTTATACCTGAAAATTTAGCTTTGAGTTCGTTGCTTATTTCTTCATAAGTTAAATTTCCTTCCATTAAATTTTTAACTTCATCAACCGTTGAGTAGCGACCAATATTTGTTGACATGATAATCAGAGTAAAAAAATAAACGCAACAACTATTGCATGGAGCAAGCATAATTGTTTTTTCGTGTTGACTAATCATGCGTGATTAATTCTGATTTAAACCAATCATAATCTTTTCTTTACTTAAAAATTTACCCCCTGGTCAATAATAGGCGTGTTTATAGATACACGCGTTGAGTAAACAAACATTTAAATCAATTGGTTTTTTTAAATTTATATTAAATTTAAATAGAAAAAAATGAAAAATGGATTTTAAATTAAAATTTCATTTTCCATTTTTAAATATCGCAATAAAGACAGTTAGCAAAATAGATAGTTTAGTTCAATATTAAATGCACATATCATGCACTGAGTTTACAGAACTGGAATTATGATTCATTTTACATAATTTATTCATAAATAACATACAGATAATAGTTTGGCCACTTTGTACACGGACCGTAGGTAATAAATGGAATAAATAAGTGTGTAATTAAGACGTGGGCAGAAAAATGATATGTTTATTACAAAATCTTTTCTAGGAAATTAACAGTTTATTAAAGTCTAGGTAATAAATGGAATAAATAAGTGTGTAATTAAGACGTGGGCAGAAAAATAAGTAGAAAAATAATATTCTAATATTTTAAAGACACCAATAGACTTAGTGAACGTCCTTATTTGATACACCGATACGCGTTACGACAAATTGGAATAATTTCTCTATCCCCTGTTTTACTAGACATATTCCCTTCGTCTTTAAACTGCTAAAATACCGTACGGCAACGAAGCGATATTTTGGTAAAGATGGTCGAAACTACTAAGTGAATGATAAAAATTAAATAAACACGACAATAAATATATGAATATTTTATTTCTGAAACAAATGCTTAAATGAATTTAACCTTGATAAATACGTTGCTACTTTACTTATTCTTCTCTACCACACCATACAACAGCCCAATTCAATGTCGATACATAAACAAAACAGTAGAAAACCATTAGAGGGAGACGCTTCATCGAGACACTTGAAAATTTGATTGTTTTTTTCAATGAGCTATCATTATTTGTTGTTGTCTAAGGTTGTAGTAAAACTTTCTTATTTCAACATTTCTAGAAAGAGGCATTTAATGAATATTCCAAAGTTGAACTTAATCTTTTCACTTTGATCTATTAAAATTATGCAATTTATTATAACTTGGGTTTGTGTGTTTGTTACACGGCTTCCAGAAGTCCTAATGGACTTATCATGAAGTAATGAGTGATTTTATACACTGCTCAGCAGGCTGCTGTGATTCAGGTTGCTCAGCAGGCTGCTGTGATTCAGGCTGCTGTGATTCAGGCTGCTCAGCCTCGGACTGCCAGACGACTAGAACCACGAACATATGATGAGTATGCATTTTTATTCAAATTTGATATTTCGGGACTGTCAAAATGTAAATAAATTAAATAAATCTTGAAACGTTTTAGAAAAACTTATGGGGAAATTTGACCTTCTTCTTCGATTTCTAGTATATAAACAATTTTAGACAAAACTCTATAACGTGACACTTTTGTTACAAATCATAAAATTCCCAGCAAAAAATTAGAGCTAACTAATGAACCACCGTGTCGGTGAAAAATTACGACGAGTAGATGTATGGACAGGATTTAATATAAAGGCTCCTTATGTTAAAGAAGGGGTCTGAAAATGATGCTGACGTCACGTATGATATAATGTGAGATTTCAAAACAGTCAGAAACAGATGAAGCGAAAAACTTATTTTTTTTTAAATCATTTATTTTTATATCTCTATATAGAACTTTTATGTAAACAAATGGCGTCACTACAACAAACAACCTGAGCATTTTAATACAGTTAATAGAAAACGTTCGTAAACAAATGTCACTGCTACAAATATTCTGATTTGCCAGTAAACTCAGTAATTTGCCAGTGATTATTTCATACATCTCTAACACCGTGAGTAGAAAATGTTTGTGAACAGATGATGTCACCGCCACAAATAATCTGTTTTCGTTTCGGTTGTAAACTCCAAATGATTCCACACATCTCTAACGCCATGACTAGAAAATGTTCGTAAACAAGTGACGTCACCGTTACGAATAATCTAATTTCGTTTTGGCATTAACCTTTAAATAATTCGACGCATTTCTAATACCGTGAACCCTTTTACATCTTGAATATACCTCACATTTCTTTAAATTACATTATACGAATTTCTGGATTTATTTTCTTCAAGAATCTTAGATATTCTTTTAGCACCAAGCACATATCAAATCCTACCAATAAAATGAGCCAATGTCAACTTCTAGAGTGCTCTCCGTTTAAATTGCATCGACACACAGGACAAGAATCATGCTAAACAATACAAAAGATGGAAAGTTAAAACGAGAACAAGAAATGATATACCTACTTCCCTAACAAAACTTCAGAACGTACCATTTGCAGCCATGGTTCAACGCATTGAGGATGAAACATGTGGGAGCAGGGCAACTTCTTAACTTCTTCATTTAGAGTATATTCTTCCCGACAAACAGCACATTCAACTTTATTGTCTAGATACAAGAATTGAATCTTATATATTTTTAAATCGAACAGTAACGACAGAGAGTAAGAATACTATTTTAAAGATTTGATCATTACACCCAGCTCTGTTGGGTGTAATGAAGCTTCTTCAATTGGCTGGTTAGGTTAGGGTTAGATAAAGTGTGACGTGTGATAATATAGATGAATAACAAAACGCTACCATAACATTTTGACTCAAACAAACAAGAAATGACGCGTTATTTATCTGGAGAAATAACAATAACAATGACAGAATAAAACAGCTATGACATTTTCTTCGAAAATATTCATAACTTGCAGAGAGAATAGTTTTGATTGGCTAAAATATACTAAACCTACCTATATCAGCTTGTGAAATCTTTACGACGGGTAATTGAGTTATCTTGGTACGATCTGCAGGAGGGGGCCCGGCATTTTCGACTTGGTTTAGTAACTACAAATTAAAAATACAAACATACAAACCTTGATAAAAATTATAATATCTATAATATCAAAACGAAATTGTTAAAAGTATTTACAAATTAAAAATGTTGCATTGAGAAAATAACTAAATGGTAAATGAAATCACGAGAGGTTTGATAGAGGTTTGTATTGTTGTTTCGCTTCTGCGTTATTATTACTCATTACCTAATTTTCGCGATTTCATTTCGTGACCTTATTTTTTTTTTTCAATCTTATAACATTGATCATGGTAGACAGTCGTTCTATGTGAAGTAGCTGTTACATATAAAATAAAATACGTCATTTTTTATTATCAAACTTCTTGTGGCTTCATTTACTGTTTACTAGTTCTTAAAAAATAACAATAAGATATAAAATGATGTATCAAACGAAAAACACTAACACACCTGCGTGACGATATTATCAAGTCCGTTCGGTCCCCATACATAGTCGCCAAACCAATCCCTTAGGTAGAGAGAACGTTTTCATGTCATATTAAAACACAAACAAATGAAATGTGAAAAAATATGATGACACAAATTTACTTTAAAAAAAATGCTATTACTGGTCTATGTAGTCAGTTATGGCCTTGCCCTTTAAAAAGAAGTAGAAACACAATGAGAACTTACCCATGTTCTCTGCCCTGTCCACCACCACCACCTATGACTAAACGAAAAGGAAGCCTTGAAGACTAGATGAAATTAATAAACCAAAAAACAATAAACCAAATCTCTGATAGAAATCAGATTTGCTTATTTAAGTTCTCAACCTATAGTGAACTCAATCTTTTCTTTTACTATCTTTTGAACCTTTTTTTTTAAAAAATAACTTTCATTGTTTTATTTCTTTCCTAATCTTCAACAAATAACAAAATTTACATGACTATATAAACATTTTTAATAACTTGCTTTATACTTACTTGGAACACCAAGATTGGCAGTTAATTGTTGTATAAATCTAAAGATAAACAGTGTTAATACGATAAAGAAAGATATACAACAACAATTTTTCAATTTTGAGTTCGTAAATCTATATATCCAATTTTCATTTAGATTCCCACATCTTTATAAGTATAAAAAAATAAAATACCTTTCCATTCCAAATTGACCATCAGCCTCACCTGCATTGATTCGCATTACATGTCCACCACCGCTAGCGGAGCCAACATGAAACATAAATTGTGGAGCATGAGTGTGTGTTCTTATTTGAAATGCTGAAAACAAAATAACAACATCATTAAAACACAAATGTAGGAAGACAAACCCTTTCACAAAGTTCATTGAATCAATGAGTCAATTTTATTCATACGGAATAACAAACAAATAATAAATTATGTCTTCTAAAAATGTCCAATCAGTAAAAAATTATTAAATCATTAAAACATAAAAAGTTAGTAAAAAGGTCCAAAGTTTTGAGATCTTTCTTATAAAACCATTCTTAAAATAACCTTAGCTAAAACTCTAAAACCCATCATCCTCTCAACATCAGTTTGTTTATATCAACTGATAACATTTCCCCTCCGGCAATACATAGAAACAAAGCAAATGGTATTCAGTAGTTTATACTTTTTAGATTAGATTAGATAACAAATGCAGGTTACACCCAAACGAACATGGAGGCTACAGAAACCACTCTGAGAACATACAGTAACTAAAAATGTGAATTAAATCAGTTACCATGGTTTCTCCTGCTATTTTGATTTCTTCTTGTGTGGAAAGGTTGGTTGATTGATTGATTCCATCCCTATTTAAAAACCTTCCGAACTTGTACAAAATGACCAGAAAAATGACACCCATACCACTCCACTGTTTGTTTGCTCCAAATGAAGTTTAAAATTACTTTGTACGCAGAATTTTTGTAATATTATTTTTGCTTAAACTACTACTAAACTTGATGTAAATGACGAAGTTTTGGTTATCAAAACACAAAAGATTGTCTAAAGAAACTTTAATTCAAGTTTGTAAACTAACTTTTAACTTTAGAACCATATCATTTCAAGGAAGTAAACCTATTGGATTTATTTTAAAATAATATCTCTAATCTAAATAATGATATATTTATTGACAACATTTATTACAAACCTACATGACGAAAATTCTCCACAGCTGCATCATTGTTGTCATCTTGATTTGATCTAAAAAAAGTTGAAGCAAGAAAAATGTGAATTTCATGTACAATGTCCAAGAACAAACAACAGTGTTATTGTATGGTATAAAGGTATTATAAGAGTGCTTGTATGGTATAAAGGTATTATAAGAGTGCTTCACACAGTAGCAATTTATAGTTTAATATCAACAACATTTTGAAACCAGAAACAAAATGTTTTTTTTACAGCAATTGGCTATACATATTATTAAAGAGGTCTATACTGATATGAAAGAGCTTTCAAACTTACGAAATGTGTGGGTTATTTCATTTTTTCATTATCAAGTTATCATTGATTGAAGTTGTCAATTCAACCATTTTAATAGCAAATTTTAGTGAAATTCAAAGTAAAAGTCCTTTCTAGGTACCAGGGATAACCAACCTTGATGACATCACAAATAAGTATAAAAAAGAAAATTTAAAGCTTTACCTTGAAAACCATGATTGAACTTATTTGGCACAATACTTTGTAAGTTGAAAAACAACAAAACAACAAAAACTTAGTATCAATGATGGTATTAGTTGCTTGTTCCATGAATTGTTCTCAATAGGTCTTGATCTAGTAACTAGCACCAAAAAGTTTCAAGTTCTATTAATCAATTCAGCATGGTTTCTTAGTTAAAGCTGTTAATATAGTTTTATACTATTTACTTATGTCATCAAAGTTAATCCTGGCACCAAGAATCAACTTTCGCTTTGAATTTCACAAAATTTGCCATTTTTAAATAGTATGATAATCTTGATAACAATAAAAGATTTTTGCATGAAATAAAAGGCAATTTTCATAATTTTTAAAGCTCTTTAGTATAAGCACAACTTTTGTTTTCACCTTGGGTTCCCTTTAATGTAGTAATCATTTGAGAAGGAAACAGTAAACTCCCTCTATGTTGTGGAAAAATATAAGGACACTAATTACCTTTGCTGTTCTGTTTCAAGTAATTCTTCTATGGCACCAGAATCACAATTCGAACACAAGAAATCCTAAAAAAAGTTTTTTTTAGTTATTGACAGAATTTTATATTTATGCCCAGAAAATAAACATTATACACAAAATAAAACTTCATATAAACTTACTGGTAATTTCGGGTGAACACTCTCACTACAAGAATGACAAAAAAATAACTGTTGTGATGATGGATCTTGTACACTTGCTGCAGCCATGTCTTCTTTTATAAAAATATTTTTTTTATCTAAATATATGTAAAACATCTTTAGAGAGACTTTAAAATGATTCTAAAAACTTTCATTTCACTTGCAGTGTTAAAAAACCTTTTAGAATTCTTTCCAAAGGAGCGTTAAAATATAAAGTTTCAGAGATGTAGCTGTAGTAGCTAGTAGTGCTAGCTGTGCTCCGTGTAACTATGTCCAAGATTACGTCTTCATTGAGTTGTCTAAATGACTATGAATCAACAAAAGATTCGAAGTATTCACAGTATTATGTTTTATTTCGAGTTGAACTGTTTATACGAGTAACAGTCTCACCAAAAATTCAATTAAAACTAAAGGTTCTCCACATGTCTGGATATTGATAATATATTCAGTTTCTTTAGGTTTTACCTTTTTTACCCCCAACCCATTTCCTTTTTCACAGAAAAAAACAACACTAAGAGATACATGTAATACCTTTAACTAAAGTAAAAATTAAATTTATATTTAAAACAAGTATGTTCAAAATTCCATAACTATAATCTCTTCAAAACTTTGTCTTATACTCAAACAAAACCTCTTCACAAACCCAAAGTGATTCGAAAATTGAACAATCAGGAAATTTATATAAAACAATATTTTAACTTGTGTTATCTTTTCATAGAATCCCATAGAGTTAAATCCCTCACATACACTATTTTGCAGAATGGGAATCCACTTTTATATATAAATAATACGTCTACTAGATACTAAGGGATTTTTATATATAAATAATATGACTACCAGATACTAAGGGATTTTTTTAGATAAATAATATAAATGGCAGATACTAAGGGATTTTTATATATAAATAATTTGACGACTAGATACTAAGGGATTTTTATATATAGATATATGATTACAAGGTATGGTAAGGGATTAACCCAATTGTATACGGTTTACACAGAAGTTATTATTTTAGGGTTTCTAAAATGCTTCTTTTTCATGCTACAGTATTCTAAATTTTACGCAGACAAAATGATTTTTTAAATTTTTTAAAATACTTAATTAACCATTTAATTTAAAATACTAAATTAACCATTTGATTTAAAATACTAAATTAACCAGTTAATAAAAAACATGTAGGCAATATGATTATCAAAATTATTTAAATATTCTCATGTATAATGTTTTTAAGAAGTTGGATTTTGGCATGAATCATCAGGATATAATACTACGCTGCATGGATGAAATTTCAAACTTTCACTTTGAAACTTTCCACAAGTCTTCTATACAATAAATAATCCAAAAGTAAAACCATAGCACAGGTATCTAGTGAGAGTATTTAAATTTACCAAAATCCTGAATCAAGGTAAGTTACTACTGGTCTGCTGGAAAGCGAACTCACTTTTTAGATTATTTGTTTACCTGTTTACAATAGTCAATAAGCTCTTTTTCTAGCTAGCTAAACGCATATTTCTCTTCTTCAAGCTACAACCTGCTTGTTAGATACCTACCTAGCTTGTAAACACTTTACTACTCGTAAACCCCGGTTACTCAAATCAAATGAAATGTATTCTTTTTGTATTCTTTAATGTAAACTGCTGCTCACAACATAATATTAATAACGTAATAACGTTAAAAATTACTTTTAGCTGTTTGAGATAAAAGTTATAATTCTATGTTTATGAAACTACTACCATAAATTTTACTGCATTATACAGTATCACTTTAATATACAGTGTAAATCACTTAGCTAAACCTCCACTGTAGTTGCAGTACAAGTGGTGTCAAAAGATTTACCGTAACCATCACATACTCTACGTAGCTATATTTCAGATCTGAAATAGTGAAAAAATATACAAATTTTTTATAGAATTTTCCGGAATATTTATTATAAATAACGCGATTTGTAAAACGCTAAATTCACGCTTAAAAATTTGTTTTTAAAAATTTGGTCGAAGCTAGTTGGTTACCTTTGCTTTTTAAAAAAGGATTTTAAATTATCCTTACGTCATCATGAAAATAAATTTAACGGGCTTGTTAAAATTGCACCTTCACAGAAAATAAAGAATGAAGTATATATTCAAGATGTCAAAACAATCGAATATATACAATAGTCATAAAATATGAAAGAAGAATGGTTACTGCCTCGTCGCTGGATGCTAAACCCTGTCTGAACTCTTTACTTTGATTCTTTGGAGACTCATTGAACTGCTGACTCCGTTTGTTTGGAATCTAGACCTTTTTAGGTTTCTCTCTTTCTAGATACCCAAGATATCCTTATAAAGAGGGGCCACGAGTGGAGTATTTAGAGTTTGCACCAATATTTAAAGGCGTACTTTATTCAGCCTTAGAACTTCTTACGGTTCCAAATCAAGATAGTAATGTTACTAAGTCTTTCTATGATAAAATTCCCTTTTAAACTGTTTTTCCAAAGCCGGCATTTAATGTCATAGGAAATTCCCGCGAATTTCAAGGTTGTTACTCATTGAGTATATTTAAAAATATATTTAAACTATAGATTTCAAACAATGTTATGGTTTAGGTTTCTTCTGTAAATTTACCTCTAATTTTTATGTTTTTATCTATATTTTTTTTCGATATATCTACAACTGTGATAAACAAGCGGAAGGCGCTTATAAACTAGCTCATTTTCTAATTTTGAAATTTGCTGCACTAAAATATTTTCTTTTTCCGAAATGTAATTCAAGTTTAACTTTTTTAATTTGAATTTAACATAAAATTTAATCAGTTGGACACTGAACTGTTAAACCCATATTTTCTATAACTGTTTGCTATATATCACAATGGGCTATATCTCTCTGACTTCGGACTAGAAGCACGCTTTCCAGGACCTTGTTGCCCGCTCATTTTCAGGCGTTGTTTAAGGAAAAAAAAAGAAAAGAATAAATGAGAATTATATCAGTTGTTTCCAGGTGTATAAGTTAAAGATTTTGGGTAATAAAACATGACTGATACTATCATTTGCTAACGCGTCATAAGTCGGTTGAATCGAGAAATCTGATTGGCTAATGGATTTGCAAACTCCGTCTGTACTTAGTTAGATCATAGACATGGTCCAATATTTCTCGGTGCAGCATATCAGAAATGTATAGTGATATATGGTGTTATTCGACAAGTCTTTCTTTCGTTAATATTTTTAATTAAGTATTTATATGAACAGGTTAGAATTTTTAATACCAAAATACGTCATAACTTTTATTAACTTTATGGCCGAAAGTAGAAAGTTACCACGTGACAATGACAATATACGATAAAAAAAATTGTATATTTTGAGGAGACTGCGTCTCTGTGTACTTTTGTAGATGAGAACAAGCTCCAGGCTAAATAATAAAATATGAAACATAAAAGCAAACAGGCAGCACTGTTTAACCATGAGTTTGATATCTTGAAATCCTAAAAATATTAAGGGGCAAAATAATGATTTGTATCTCTCAGATAATCAATAAATAACTTCTTAAATTAGTTAATTTGTTTCGAATGATTAAATGGAAGAAAAGTTAATTGAGTTTTCAATAATTTTTAAGGAGATATTCAAATTTTCGTTTTTTAGTTGGTAGCAGAGAATAGATGGAGATATAGAGGGGAAATATTGGTGTCCAAAATACCTCAGTTGAAACTATTAGCAAAAAGAAGTCATTTTAAAATGAAAATGTATATTGCGTTTAAGTTTGATATTTTTATATAGATAAACGAAATAAAAATAATAATTACAAAAAGATACAACTATTCTAGTCACTCTAAAACAGCTTATAACATACCATCTGAATCCCTAGCAAATACACGAATTCACTCCACCACAAATATCCCACTACTCATCGGAAAACTTGTTCCTATCCATTATAAACACGAAAAGATAACTTAAGGATCGAAGAAATGGATTGTTTGTTTGTTTGATTGTTTTAAAAGATAATATTTTCTGTGTATTTCGATGTATGATACATGTATCATACACATAAATTTTTAACTTTTTAATGTTGAACTTTCTGAAAAATATTACACATTCGGATTACTTGTGCATACAAATTTGTATTAATTTAAGAAAACAGGAAAAAGGTTACAGCATAAAAATTGTGTTAAAAGTTTTGACCTTCTTACAAAAACAAAAATAAAAACATCTCCAAATACCTCGGGAT
Organism: Aglantha digitale; assembly: GCA_031471615.1. Taxonomy (NCBI): domain Eukaryota; kingdom Metazoa; phylum Cnidaria; class Hydrozoa; order Trachymedusae; family Rhopalonematidae; genus Aglantha; species Aglantha digitale. Next base: position 10,689 of record JAUELD010046020.1, read on the forward strand.
CCCTTTAAACATATAGACTTCACGTGTACTTAAGTTTCGACCTTCTTACAAAACCAAAAATAAAAATATCTCCAAATACCACGGGATCCCTTTTGACATATAGACTTCACGTGTACTTAAGTTTCGACCTTCTTACAAAACCAA